>APFE031515948.1:0-37718 GCA_000404065.3 Pinus taeda | reverse complement strand
AAACTTTTAATTTTTTAACATGCCTTTCAATATGACGTTTTTGAAAATGAATGGCAAGTTGAGCATGACGTGGAGGCTTTAGATTAAAACGTATTTTACGGGTAAAAATGCAAAATAGGGACATACGGGCATCAAATTTAACCCCTGCTACCAGAAAGATATTGTTAATGGACCAATTATATAAAAGCGGTGTTTCAAAAAAATCAGAGAATAGTGAACTGACCATATTAAATACCAACAAAGAACATGATATCATCTTCACATATATGACAAACTCATAATATAATGCCAATCCTAGTGCAATGAATTAATTCCAATGCACAATATAATATAATAGAGGTTTCTACCATGTATTTAAACAAAACCTTGATACCAAGATACGCTATGATGTACTGAGAAATATACACTATGATAGGCAAGCACTCTACTGGTGATATGTTACATAAAACCATTGTAATATGAATGCTTCCATGATATGCTACATAAAACCCTTTCCCATGAGAAAAGAAAAGAAAAATAAAAAAATTACCATGTAGTGTAAACCATTCAATGCTTTTGAATGACCTATATCTAACAATATATATCAAATCCATAATCCAATGCATTGCCACCATAATATGATATCCTTTTCTCTGCCACCATTATATCCACCGTAACATAATACGATAAGACTATAGAATATGTAATGTTTCATCGCAGGTTTTTCTCACATTGCGTTACATAATACGTTTCGAATATGAGATTCTCTAGGTCTGGCATAATAATGATATTCCATATATAACACACAACAACGTGCGATGCTAGGTCAAAATGACACCGCCCCCTAGAATCCTGACACATATCTATTGTTGGAATATTGATATAATAATGAAATTTGTTGACATAATAAGCCTTTTATGAGGAATTTGGACCATTAATATGAACATTTTTCTAATTATTATGAATGTTGGCAACCTTTTGCCAATGCAATAAAGAGTGCATTAAACATTGGGAATGATATTATGCTACATTGAATGTTGTTATAAATTTAACGCTACTTGTAATATAAAGGGTTATAACACCAGATAACTGTACCCCTGTTTACTGGCCCTCTATCCATTTTTCCTCTAGTAGCTATCATGTGTTACCTGTCATCTCTTGACATCCTCTTCATCTCTTTGCTGGTGTGAAGATAAAATCCTCTCTTTATGATAAAGTGCCTCGGACTAAATTTTCTATTAGCAATAGCCAGCAAATCCCTATACTTTTGTCTGAGATTGTAGACTGAATTCCACAAAAAAAACGTTGTGAGGTCTTTTGGAGAACCGGATTAACCAGTTTGCGTACAAGCATTGATGAGTACAATGTTAAGCCATATCTAAATGGTGTTGTTAAGGGTAAGCATTTCTCATAGAAGTTGGAATTTTCCAAAACTTATCGATCCCACTACAGCCGGTCCAAAACGCCTAAAATTTTGTTTTCACATCTATGAAAATGCACGCCAGTCACAACACATATTTCTACCCTCCCTTTTTTTAAATATTTACTAAGGGAATGCCTTATCCCGGAAGTATAAGTGGGTTGAAAAAATAATATTGGTGTATTATTCCAATTCTTAACACATTCAAGCATCCCCTGATATTTAGGCATCCACTTCCTTTGCTTGTGTTAAACGATTCATGAATTTGCAAGAATCAAAATATTTGCAGAAAAAATGCTATGGTATGTAGATTCATTTCCTTTTCCAGCAACCTTGCATTGAGAAGATCGACATCATCAACTAGTTTGAAACTTCTTATTGTCCATGTGGTAGATTCATCTTCACTTATGTAGAGATATTCTATTTTGTTATTATCATAAAGATGTGGTAAACACTTATTCAAAAGAGTAATGGCATGGTTAAAGAGGAAAAAATGACTCATTCACATCTGGGCTTACACAAACATTTTATTACATATTTAAGACTTAAATATGCATGGTAGCTTTAGATATTTTTTGTAACTAATACTGAAATTTAAAAAACTCTACTGTCATAGTCTTCAAGGAACATTATTTGGGTTAATGTCCCCTTCAGGTGTTTTTCTCTTAGATTGCTTGAATTCTTCTTTTGGTTTCTTGAGCAGCTCCCCCTAAGGCTATAATCACTTCATTTTGTTATTCAAGTATCAAGTTCCTCTTTTTTCTTCCTATTCCATACCTTAGTTTTCTGCCTTTTGTTGTTGTCTGCATTTCTTTTTGGATTATTGTTTGATCTACTTGAAGTTGCTTCTATTTTTTATATGGAACTCATTAGGGCATTTTCTAGTTTGAAGTCTTTGGATTTGTGTCCAAGATTGCTACACAAATCACACCTTATTTAACCATGATATGGTAGAAATGGTGTGTGTACTCTTGTTCTCTTATTTGCATGGAATTTACATTCAATGTAGGTCCAAATTCATTGCACAAATAACAGTAACGATGGAAGTGTTTTGTGTACCTGATGTATGGTTGTCTTTTTTGTTTTCTTATGTGACAGGGCCTTCTTATTTGCTGCATCTTCTACTAATTAAAATTTCTTTTCTTTGTCTTACATTTTGTTGCTAGATGACCATCTTCATGGCAAGAAAAACATTTGATGTCTTTCAAGGGAGTAAGGAATCTCCTTTGATATCTTTGAAATTTGTTAAACTCATCTCTGAGAGGAAGTGACCTTTTTGTAAGAATCATTTTCTTCAACTAATTCTTTGGCTCTTGTTGTTTCTTCCTGGTCTTTTTTGATTCTTTTTTATTCATGCTTCTTATACCTCCTCTAATGGTATTTTCAAGGATGCTTCATTATCCTCTATGACTACCTTTAAGCTACTACTATTTTCTTCTAATTCCTTCATGGATGCAATCTCCTCTCCTAGTTTCTTACACAAATTTTTCTTTTCATCGAAATATCTTCTATATGAAATCATTTTAGACACTAATCTTTCACACCATAGCTACTTCTCCTTTAGTTGATTATTCATCATCTCGTCTATTCTCTATGCCTCTTCAAGATGTGATCCAAGTGGATATTGGTGGCCTCCCACCTATTCCACTTGGACCCCCAACATTGTCTCTTTCATTTTTTCAATTTCCTTAATTTTAGCACAATTTACTATTCTTGTCAATTTTTCAGGTCCTAAACATTCAATATCATTTTAAGGCCCTAAACCACATTTTTAGGAAAACAAAGAGCCTATAAAAGCCCCAAATCAATTTTCTTATTTCTTTTCAGCCTCTTCTTCGATATCTTTGAAACAAGGTATTAAGTCACTCAAATGGAGATCGTACGCCAAAGTTATGACCCTGGGAAATTGATGTACCAATTTATCCAAACGGGGCCCACAATTTTGGTGCTTCATCTCCTAGGGTTAGGTTTTTGGATATTTAGATTTTTCCATTATTTCTCAATAATAAATAGGACTTTGAACCTCATTGAAGCATATTTTAGAGCCATGTAGCCACCACATCTCTTGAGAGATAAGCTACCATCGCCCAAGCTAGTTTATTCCCTTATGTTTGTAAGCATATTTCAGTATTTTGATATTAATAAGATGAAGTGTTATTTATGTTGCATATCTATATTATGGTTATATTTGTAATTTGTTGTATTCCTGTTTAAGTTTGGACTATCAGAGAAGTCTTCTCTTTCTCTATTTTTTTCTCCTTTGCATGTCACCAACGAGGTCAAGGTATAAGGAGTTAGGTCTCGAACTAGTTGAACCTTTGCAAGGCTAGCCTTGCAAACCCCAACAACCTTCCATGGAGGAAGAAAAGAAAGATGACGGGGTAGGAGATCCTTTCAAAATATTTCTCAACCAAATGCTCGAGCGACATAGGAATGTGATGATGGATAACTTTTCCCATAACCTTCGACGACTATCCACAGGCAAATCATCTTCATCCGTCAACCACTCTTGAGGCACCACTCCTTTAAAGGTACAAGTTAACTTTGACATTCCAATATTTGATGTCCAAATAGATGTAGACATAGTAGACAAATGGTTGAATCTATTGGAAGCATATTTTTCAATTCATGAATTTTCCAATTGGGAAAAAATTACTTTTTCACTTCTCAAGGCCACCCCACACATCAAGGACTCATGGGAGACCTACTGTGAGACAAAAGGAAGAGAGGGAATCCTCACTGTTTTCAGCCACACCCACTTGGGATTCATTCTGAGTGTTGGATTAGTGGGTCATGACATACATTCAGAGTTAAGTTTTCCAAACAAATCCCTACACTACTGGCCCTTTCGACATCAATCTGTAGAACACAGACTGAAGTATCACTCGAAGCAGTATGGGGGGGATGCTTGAACCAAGTTTCCATACCTATAGATGATTATTATGTATTTTTTTGTCCTAAACTTGCTTTTGTATACATCGATAAGCCCTTGAGGCTTATCGATATGACTCCCTTGTACCATCCTCTAGGCCTTTGTTTAGGTCTACAACTGTCTTTTGTGGACCCTAAACATGTGAATCAACCACTTATGTGCCTCTGTAATCACTCCTAAGCCTGTTATTAAACAGATCGACTTAAGTGTCTGATATCTTTAGCATGCATTAAGATATTCTTCACGTAAACAAATATTATTACTTATGTTCATATAACAATGTAAACCATGCAGAATCGCGCATCAATACAATATTAAATCATAAACCTAATATTCATCATAACATAAACGCATTCATTCATAACAGAAGTAAATGGACAAAACACATATATTTCTTGAATAATCTCTTTATTGATACTTCAAATTTGTTTATAGACTCAAGGCTACCTTGCACACTCAGCTGGAGGGGTCCGCACACTCAGCTACAGACTCTACTCTAGGCCTCTATGCACACAGTTGTAGAGCCTCTCTTCTACTCTAAGACTCTTCACTCTTCACTTCTAATGACCCATTATATCAACTATGAATTTAACTGAACTTCCTTAGACTCTCTAAGAGAATCCTTTTTATAAAATCCCACGGTCCGTGAACCATGAGTAGGTTTATACAAGTGGACATAACTTACATAAAGGAAGGGAAAATCCCTTTATGACACTTACCATCTACGTGCTCTGCAACCATAACTTGCAGAGACTTTACACTTTACATCACAAAAAATTGGGCTTTCTATCCCAAAACTTGGGCTTTTGCCCCAAAATTTACCATAAGGGACCTTGTCCCAATAGCCCCCAACACAAATATCGTGACTCAACCTCAAGTCACTCTCTCAGTGCAGAGATCTTGTTATGGAAACCTAACATCTCAACTTTCACTACTGCTACCTCAGTCACACTCTGCATGGCTACCTGTTTCATCGGTGACTCGCGCACCTAAAGTGTCGTCTTCTGTTTATCGTTCTTTGGCTTGGGAGCCTCTCTCAGTGGCGTAGGCTTCCGCCTAGGAAACCTCGTTGCCTTAGGCACTACTGCTGGATCCTCCATACTCATGACCTCAAGGGTAGCTCCCTCAAAGGCGATAACACCCCCAGTACTAGTAGTCTCAGTTGGTGCACACATGAAGCTGTTAATGTCAAGTTCTTGGTTTCCTCAGGTATCCTATCAAACACAAAACTAGCAATCAAGTCCTCAAAGATCTCATGGTTCAGGTGCAATAGATAACATAGCAAATAAATTCTCAGATTGTAAAGTGTTTCTCGTTGGATGACCATCTATAATTTATAGGCAATTTGGAATTCAAATTCAATTGTTTCCCCCAAAAGTTGTCCATAAATGCAAGATTGGCAGCAAATTTCCAAATATTTCACACTTGATTTCGGCCTTAAATGCCTTAAATGTTGACCGTTCACTCCTCTTAACCATCTCCTCACAGTGAGGTCATGAACAGTGACAGTAACAGTCACTTTCTGGCTATGCTACGTGGTCTCTTGTCCTGTAGCGCAGCTCCCTTCGTGCATTTGCTGACACTGTGACACCCTTCTATTCCATGCAGTCCCCTCATTGCACAGCTCTACAACCCAAGAAATGTATTTTATAGTCCCATGCCTCCTTGCAGCTCCCTAGAGCGTTAAGACTTTTCTACTGTCATATAGTCATTTGATCAGATCCTCAATGTATGGCTTCAATTGACTGTCGTTTACCTTTCCATGAAATGGATCTCCATTCAATTTCACAAGATGAACTACTCCACCATCAGTAGTCTCCTTCATCACATATGGCCCTAGCCAATGAGTCTGAAATTTTCTTGGAAATTTATCAAACTTGCTATCATATAACATAACTAAATCTTTTAACTTAAAGGTGCTCAGTTTGATGTGTCAATTGTGCCATGCCTTTTCACACTCCTTCTGAACTTGTTGATGGAATCCAGCCAAGAATCTATCTTCCTCCAACTCTATTAGTTGTGAGAGCCTCTCTTCTAAGGATCTGTGGCCATCATCCCTATGAATGCGGCTATGCATAGACTAGGTACAATGTATTCCATTGGCATCACAACTTCTATGCCATAGACCAGCCTCGAAGGTGTCTGTCCAGTCAACTTCTTACAAGTAGTTCTATAGGCCCATAACACCACTAGTATGCGCACATCCCAATCATTCCTTTGCACATTGAAAACCTTTGTTAGCGCATTCTCCAATATCTTATTAAACACTTCCACTGTCTCATTAGCCCAAGGATGATACAACGAGCTTTTTTTATGATACACTTGGAATTATTTTGTCAACGTCCTGATCAATTCATTAAGGAAGTGCGTACCACGATCACTCATCAAAATCTTTGTGCAACTAATCCTTGTCAGCACATATTCAAATAGGAACTTCACTATTGTTGCCCCTGTACAATCCTTTACAGGCTACACCTCCGCCCATTTGGTCAAATACTCAGTCACGGTGATGATATACCACGCACTCGTCTTATTTTTTGGAGGTTGAATCGACCCTACAAAATAAATTTCCCACTTTTTGAATGGCTACATGATACTTGTTGATTCAGAGGCAGCTCATCCCTTCGTGATGGCCTGCCCATCCTCTAACATGCATCACACGCCCTGCAATATGCTTTGGAATCCTTATGCAATGTCGACCAACACAACCCAGCGCATAAAATCTTCTAGTTGTTGCTTTCCTGCATAATGGCCTCCCACAACTTCTCCACGAGCTTCAGCTAGGACACTTCTCTGTTTGAAATTAGCTACATAGCATCACATTATCTCGTATAATCCCATTTCATATAAATGACCTGCAATTACAGAGAAGTCTATCTCACGCACCACTCATTCCTTCTTCTGTTGACTAGTGTATCCCTATGAGCTTTTCTCGTAGTCAGGAAGTGGATGATGCATGCAAAATGATTGTCTACCACATGCACCGCAAAGAGATATTCATTAGGAAGTACTTCCTCCAAATTAATGGGCTCCTCATCTGTTTCAATGCATGACAGATGATCGAGTCTTGTATTAAATCGCCTTCGCTTCACAATGACTACAAAATCATATTCCTGAAACAAAAACAACCATCTGCATATTCCCCCCCCAACATAGGCTTGTTGACTAGGTACTTTAATGCAAAATTGTCCGTGTACATATTAAAGTGTCCACCTAGCAAGTAATGCCTGAAATTCCGGAGTGCATACACGATAGCCAACCCTTCGTGCTCTATCGTCAAATAATTCTTTTTAGCCTTCAACAACTTCCTTATTCAAAAATATATCGGGTGATCTAGTTCTCCTTCACCCGTGTGTATGAGTACTACTCCCAACATAATACATGACGCATCCACATGCACATGAAATTCTTTCTTCCAATCTGGGAATACAAGGATCGGTGCGGTGACCATTTTCTCCTTTAACACATCCAAGCTCCATTAACATTCTTCATTCCAACAGAATGTAGTGTCCTTCTTCAATAGTTTTTCCATCGACACTGTGATCTGAGAAATAACTCTTGATGAAATTTTGATAATAACCAATATGACACAGTGTTGCGCACAATTGTTTAACACTTCTTGGCACCTCCAAATTAATAATAACCGTGAACTTAGCTAGTTCCACCATTAATCCTTGCCTGCACACTATGTGACCCAACAAGATTCCAAAAAGGACACAAAATAAACACTTCTTCAAGTTTAACATGATCTGATACCTCCGGCACGTATCCAGAATCAAGTGCAAACTAGATCCATGGTGTCTAACAAGTCTAAACACCATCCAATCATCCAAGTATACCTCCAAAAACTTGTGAATGAACTCTTTGAACGTCGTAATGAATACATGTGAAAATATTTATGCACATTCTTTATTCCAAAAGGCATTACTGTATACTAGAAGCATCCCCACTCGGTCGCGAAGGTTTTCTTACTCCTATCTTCCGGCACGATCTTGATCTAATGGTACCCGAAGAACCCATCAGTGAATGAATATGCTCCTCGTCCTCCTACATTATTCAGCACTTCATTAGTGAATGGAGTTGGAAAAGGATCATGTATGCAAGCATCATTTAGCTTCCTAAGATCTACGCATATCCTTATTTCATCTTTTTTCTTATTTTCGTGAGCAACCATAGGACTTACCCAGTCGGACTCCTCTACTGGTTAAATGATACTTGCTGCCAACATTTTTTCCAACTCCAAGTGAACCTTTTCCTTATACTTAGGATTAAGGTGATATGGGCACTACTTCACAAGATTTGCGTCTGGTTTCAATGTTATCTTCATTACTTCTAAATTGCCTATTATCCCTTTCAGGTCTAAAATCTTTGTAGGGAACAAATCCTGGTAGTTGCGGAGAAACTCAGTGACCTTATCCACTGTAGCATCATCCCACTAGTCCCCTATCTTCACAAACTTTGGCTCCGCCTCTGTCCCAATGTTCACTTGTCAAGTTTTCAGTGACATGGTGATATTTGGATTCTTTATCTGTGGCCGCTGAACTTCACGGTGACCTTATGTCTTGTGATATTAATTTTCCTTGGATCCTTCTCTTCTTCTTTAGCAGTCACGTTGTAGCACACCAACACATGGCGTAGATGGGTGGTCCAATCTGGTTGAATCAAATCCAAGGAATCATGCAGGATTCTGAAGATCATTGCTTTGACCTCTTGCATCGCTTCATCAATGCACTCGAATCCATATTCAAAACTGAATCTCATCAAGAATCCCTGTCTCAAAATATCCCATTCGTCTATGCCATAGTGGAGCATTATTTCCAACTACTAATTCATTGGTATTACATGTAAAGTGTGACAGAACAAGTGCACCCACTCCAGTTGTTGTTCTGCTGCATAAGCATAAATCCATTTTTCCAAGTGGTTGCGCGGATCACTCCTTCCATCGTACTTCTCTGTCAATCTCACCTTTGGGTGACCAAACCACACCCTCATCAGTCTTCTGTATTCGCGCCATCCATCGAAATTATTTTTATGTGTAACCCACCATCTTGCAGGCGTAGCATGTAGTGCCAAGTCCAAGAATTGGAAGCGATGCTTCTATGGCACTTCCCTTTTAAACGCATCCAAAAATATATCAACATTAGTTAAACCATCATAATAAGGTAGACTTCTTACCTCCGATGATACGTAGTGCAGTGATTTGTTCATCATGCTACATCATAACGTAGACACTTTGTGCAATCTATTATGCTAATGTTCCAATTCCTCATATGAATCTGATGTGCAGGAGCTTTCATGGTCCGATGCAATACATCCATCAGCTATCAGATTCACCCAATCTGGATCTTGTGTCGTTATCTTATAAATTTGGTCGAAAACATCGTCACTTTCATAATCACGAACTGGTTCAGTTTAGCGTGGTCCTTTTGCAGGGTCCAAAGGTACTACTACATGGAGTGATTTTTGTTCAAATGACATCATCTACTTCTTCAAATTGATCACGTCATTCATGTCAATAGCATAGTCTATCCCAAGGTGTGCAGGGTAGGGATTGCTATCATCGGCAATCTTTATCACTTCGAAATCCACCAATGTGCTCACGCCTTGAATATCGACTGTCACTCCCTGCAATACTCCCATGGGGATAATATTTTGCTAATTTTCCATCCTCAATTGAATAGGAGACCACTGCAATGTAGGTCTCCCCATTCTCTCCCATGTCTATTTCGGCAAAACCTTCACATTTCACCCAAGATCCAGAATAACTTCGTCGATTTCATATTCTCCTATTTGTGCGGTGAGCCTCATCTCACACCTTGTTCTTGCCTTATGCTTACCAATCTTCCTGACCATGTGCGATCCCTTAGGAGCTTTACCAACACATTTATTAATCAACTCTTGTAATCATTTTACAACCTTGCTATCATGTAGAAACTTCACACAAACCTCCAAAAAGATAGTAAGCATGGATGGATCCATTTCTTTAGACTGCTTATCGTGACTTCCTGAGGTAGAAGCCTTAGCAAACCTTTTCTTCACTTCCATGAAGGTTTCTTTCACGTGCTCTTGGTCAAAGATGACCTCCTTCTTTGGAGCTTTGAAAACCCATTCACTTTCTTCAGGCTACTTTCCCTTATCTTCGCTAGTCGTAATTCCACTTTGCAACACAATATTCACATTAGGATCCTCT
This sequence comes from Pinus taeda, assembly GCA_000404065.3. Lineage (NCBI taxonomy): Eukaryota > Viridiplantae > Streptophyta > Pinopsida > Pinales > Pinaceae > Pinus > Pinus taeda. The sequence goes on along the minus strand of APFE031515948.1, from coordinate 27,197 downwards.
TCAATAGGATGAGCCCTCATCATCTCCAAGTTCTAGGTAGGCTGGTGAGCTGTGTTCCCTTTTCACGCATCTTAGCTATTAATATAGGGAAGTCTTATGTCGCATGGTCAAACTGAGTATAGTATCGGTATGACAGGTGCGTTGGGTTTGTACATTCTCATGCATAGTGTCCTGGCCCCCAACATTTGTAGCAAATAACTTGCCCCTTCCCTCTCGCAGGTCCTCCTTTGCCTTAGCCTCATCCATGCCCCTCATATCCTCCTTGCACTCCCCCAATGCCTTGATCCAGAGGCCGATTTTTTGTCTACATTTGACATGCGGGCTTTCTCTCCATCATTAACTCATAACTATGGCAATTACACTCCTTGTGACCTACTAATTTGCAGAAGTTGTAGAAGAGTTGTTGCAGTGTGCGTACAAATTTCTGCAGCAAGTGGCAATTATCTGTCACATGTTTTCCAGTTACCTGATGGATAGCACACCACAACACAGGCCCCATACTTGGCCCTACATAGGCTTCTGGCCTCAGAGACATCGTTCCTCCTCCTACAACATAATTCTCAAAGGAAAGTCAATGATCTTTATCATGCCCTTGACTCTTACATTTCAAACACCAAACCTCTTCTCACACCTCTAGCTGAGATGCTCTATCCTTCTTTAGACATTGGAATTCTAGGCAAAGGTTCTTGAATTGGTGTCTCCCAAAGCATCATCTTGAATTGGTGTCTCATGCTATCTCATCGCAATTTCCAGGGCCTCCACCTGGGTCCCAATATTTTTCTATGATAAAGAAACCCTCAGATTAGACAAGAGAGAAACCACAAACCATTCATAGTGCTACCCATTCATAACATTCATGTTATATTCATGGATCTTGCACTTCAATCTCTGATCCAACTCCAATGGTGTCTATTGATCCCCTCTTTTGTCCCTATCACTATCAGTTCAATCCCCATTTTGACCTCTTTTTGGCACTATGGAACCTAATTTTTTGCTAAGTTTACTATCCTAATCTAGTCCCAATCCCCATTCAAGGTAAACATTATTCTTATTGCATTTGCCTATTTGTTGGTAGATTTAAGTGAATATAAGTAGCATATTATTAAATAACTCATTCTTGTAATCGAGTGTAGGCTTCTCAACAAAATGTGGAGGACTATAGCAGAAGAAGTGGTTGAGGAACCATGACTCTCTATTTCAGTACTCAAAGTCCACATACGGATTCCTACTCAAAAAACGCAATGGGCAAGGAATCACGTGTTGCTGGATGGGAAGATCGAGCCAACCACGAGAAGAACGCATCTGATCTCGAAATATTTGCTCTTCTTCCTTTAGATACAACATACATTAAGTTGGGGTTTGGTTGTGAGGTTGTTCATTAATTCGAGCCAACAATTCAAACCAACTTGTTTTGAAGGAATAATATTTTTCAACTGTTATGAATTGTTATTTTTATGTTTAGAGTCTAACTATAATCAAATGCCTATAAAATGTGGGGATGTAATATGTCAAAGAGGACACTGAACCTTTGAAATATCTTGTCGTGTAACTGTGACTTAAGTTCTAATAGAAGTTTGTTATGAGCTCTTGTTTTGAATTCCAGTGGAATGTGTTGAATGGGAAGTTGATGCTCATGTTTTAACTATGATTGAAACTGTTTCATTACTGTAAGTTTAAAAGCCCCCCCCGGGTGTGGCTGGGCCCACCCATCTGGGTTAGCTCTGTATTTTTCATTAACAATGTCACTGTGAATTAGTGCAGTTAGCTTCCTTTATCCATTATCAGTCAGTTTAATTGTGTTGTCTTGTTTGATTGATTAGTGCATAAAGGTCTGTGATTGATTTCGAGGTTCTTGTTATTGACATAGTGGCAATTAGATTTTGGTCTGAACTTTGTGTGCCTTCCAAACCAGAGTTGTACTCTTACCTTGACTTACTCTCATCTTAGACACATTGTATGATCGCTTGTTGAATAGATGGCATCAATACCTGTGGACAACATCAGAATAAATCTTTAAACTCCTTAGCACAATCTTAATTGATTAAACACAGGCTCAGTTTACCTGCCAATTCTACCTCTATTTCTCTGGGAAGACTGACTCAAATCAATCCCTTGACTGAACTGTAGCATAGAGTAGGCAACCCAAAATAGGAGAATGTTTAATTGATTGTTCAAGATGTTATGAATTGAATTAATGACCAAGGTAGGAATTCACATTATTTGCACATATGATTGATTGGAATTCATTTCATTTCAGTTCATTCAACAAAATATCGGATCAATGTGTTGTGGGTTGGTAACAAAACATTACAGGAACGATTGTGTGTAATTAGCTACTGAAGACCAATTCTTTAGTTTACCTCCCCTGCTCACACAATTGCCAATTTCATTAGCCGACTAAAATGAGTGCTCTGCTATGCTTTTGTGCAATAATTAGTCTCATTGAATGATTGATCTTTTTTTGGTTCATAAGGTTCCAGTTATCCACTGCATAGTTAAATCATTGCTTAAATTTGCAGCAACATATTATTTGTGAGTAAGGATATTCATAAATTAGGATTGGTGTGATCCCAGAAATATTTAAGTACAATTCCTTGAATTTGTGTGATTACATAGCTAAGATCAGCGTTAAGATTTCTTTCATTAATCAAATCCTCTAAGTAGCTGATTTGAAGATGGGACAATAAGTAAGTAAGTGGTAGAGTAACATAGTAAATCCTCCAAATTAGTACTTAACTCCTGAGTCTTGATAAGGGAACATTAAGTACAAAATGATTGTTTTATCAAAGCATTGTTAGGACAGACTACTCATTTACTTAGAAGTTGGATGGTTATAAATTGCTTTAGGAATGAATTGTTATTTACAATCAAGAGTTTAATCAGTTGGGTAGTTATTAGTACAAGTTCAAGTAAGAACTGCTATTACCATAGGATGTTTCTTGATGAATGATTGAGTGGTTTTTCACATAGAAGTATGGTACCAACATTCAGAGATTTGATTGATACTATTTGGTGTGGATAAAATTCTATTTTCTAGAGATACATAGTTAAGTACAGATTTGAATATTGAAATTTGTAAAGGTTTTAGATTGAATTTGATTGTCAGGTTTTCTCTTGACAACTAGATGATTTGATTTACAAATAGTTATCAATCCATAAATTGTAAAAAGGAAATCATCAAACTCTGACCTAGCCTTGAACAAAGAGAGCGCAAGGAAATTTGTGTTTACGAACCTCGGGTTGACAATTAATATTAAGCAATTCAATATGATAATTTAAATCTCACAACATTTTGGTGCCATTTTTGGGGAAGTTGTCATTTCTTATTCAGGTAACCATTATCATCAAAGTTTCAAGATATTATAGGACTGTCAGAGGGAAAAGAGAGTACGGTAAGACATGAGTGAAGAGCCACGCATCCAATTTTGTTGGGGTTGCTCCAAAGTATAACCAATCACTATTTGTTCTTGATTTCTATTTTCCTTTATCTTTATGCATAGAAGTACAGGGAGACCTAGGGATATTAAAGTTAGATCTATTTCAAATTCTAAATTTCCTACAACTTTTTGATTAGTCAATATACCTATTTTAACTGCTGCTAATCGATATGTAGGTCTAAGACAAGAAGGATGAAGTGTTGATGCCAACGTGGTTTTGGATCAGGAATTCTTTGATCGAGAAGGAAGGATTGTTCAACAAGTTGCCTTTGAAAACCCTGTAGAAGAACTAGTGGATTAGCTAGACCCCTTGGACAAGCAGTCCACCAACATCTACCATGTTCCAATACCCCCGGTCCACACCATAATTAGTAAACCCAAGCGAGTTCCTATTGCAAATATGGAACATGCAGATGGTGAGGACAGAAATCATGACAAATGCCACAGAGAAGGGGAAGGCTCTAGACAGAATGTTAACCTGTTTGGAGGAAACCAAGAAGAAAAAGAAGTCACTTTTGGGTTCCCTATCCCAGATGTGATGCGTGACATCAACATGAAGAACATTCTGATGGCATCTCTACCATTATTATATGGTAAATCATTTTAAGATCTCGATGCTTTTCTCTATGAATTCTATATTTTATGTCGTAGTTATAATTACTATGAAGATGCACATAAACTCAAATTTTTTCCCACCACATTAAAAGGCGCAACCCTTCATGAGTCTAGGGAAGCATACCATATACACATGGGATGATATGAGGTCAACTTTTCTAAAAAAATATTAAGATTTATGTAAGAGTAGGGACATTAGTGATATCCTTAGGATGCAACAAATTGAAGACAAAAACCTAGAAGAGTATCTTGAGATATTCCTATACAACTTTCATAAATCCCGTGGAAGCACCCTAGACCAAAAAATCATTAGAACTGTGTTCCTAAAAAGGATAAGGGATGATTGCATAGAAACATTGAACTTTCTTAGTGGTGGGGACATTTACAAGAAATCCTTTTGCTGAAGTCATTGACCTTTGTCGTACCTACTCTAGAAGCCAAGCTAAAGTAGGTAAAAAACCTCGTGAACTTCGAGACAATTCTCGAGACTATGTGCAGAAGAAGACTGCAACTAACGTTGTCACCAAAGTTGAGCTAGGGAACCTATTAGAGAATTTCAAAATTGACATCTTGAATACAATCAATGACCAGCTTGACACCATGAAAATCAACCAAAAGCATGAGGCTGAAAAGGCAGCCGTGACGATATTTTGTCCCAAGTGTAGGCGTAAACATGCAGAGAGGGAATGTACTTTGAATTCTATAGAAGACTATGGGATTTGCACTCTAGAACACCCAACCGAGAAGTGCCCATCACTCCCTGGTCTACAATCCATTTACAAAGGCACTACCAAAACCTTTCACCAAGCTCAAATAGCCAAAAGACCCACCTGGAAAGGTAAGAGTCAAAGTTCGTTCCCAGAATAAAATTTTCAAGGATATAGCCAAACCCAGCCTCAGACCTTTCCTACATCATACTCCCCTTGGGTTGCTCAACAACCACCAGGTACTGCTTGGAACCAGAATTGGAGAAGGAGTCCTTATGTTATCAGCTATCAACCCCAATTCTACACTCCTTATCCAAATATGTTGAGCACTTCATATAATCCATCCATGCAAACTTATCAACAAGCATATAACCCTAACATGTATCAACAACCTACACAACTGCCACCTACTTTGCATCAATTATTACCAGTGCCCTACCAACACAACACCTCCTATACATCAATTATTACCTGCACCTACTAACACACACCCCTCCGTAGGCACCAGTTAATATATACCCACCATGACTTGCACTGCTGCCTGCACAACCCGTACCTAACCCAAATCACAATAAGACACCTCAACTTATGCAAAACATAGATATCCAACCCTTTCCTACATACATGATCATGACCATTCCTATGAACGAAATCTAGTTATAGCCAAGAAAAATAGTGAATAAAGGGAAATCGATTGTGGTTATTCAAGAAGAGGTGCCCTCCCCTTCATCCGAAAAACATTCAAAAAATGAAAACCAACAAACAACAGAAAAGCGTTGACTGAACCACCATACCCAGAGAGACTAATAGTAAGGAAAGAAGAGGTCTCACTTGAATATGACCTAGAAAATGAGCTTAGAAATGTTTGTATTAAATTTCCACTTTTACAAGCAATCCGAGACATCCGTATATACACTAAAATTGTCAAGGATCTCTGCATCAAGAAATTGGGGAAAAAAGGGCATAAAAACTAGAATGTCAAAGATATGGGTCAAATGTCCATGACTATTTCAGATATTCCTGCCAAATACAGTGACCCTGGGAACCCCATCATCACTATCGACATAAATGAAGTGCTTCTGCCAAATACTCTTGTACATTTAGGGGCTGCAATAAATGCAATGACTTATGAAACAATGACATCACTACAGCTGCTTGGGTTGAAAACCACCCCTATTCTTTTAGAGATGGCAAATAAATATGTTGTCAAACCAATAGGATCCTTGGAAGATATAGTAGTCACTATTTCCTCCTGGCAATATCCTATAGACTTGGTAGTCATTTCTCCAAAATCCTCTAGACCTGGACACCCTATCGTCCTAGGAAGGCCATGGCTAGAAACTACAGATGCTGTCATCAGATGTAGAAATAGGGAAATGATTATTTCAAATGGTTCTCACAATCAAACATTGTCCATCTTTCCACCTGTGCAAACAACTGCCGAAGTACCAGTATGGCTCCAAAATCCTTATGGAGACGAACACTGCATGTTTCCATTATTAACATTAGATCAGTCTAGAGGTCTCCAAGAACATCTGCTGAGCATGTTTTGTAGTAGTTTCTAGCTAATAGCTTTTGCATCAATTATCCCATTTCGTTTAATGGATATCAACATGTGTTTAGTGATGAGTTTCAGGAAACCTACCATCCAATCATCTTTGCCTCATTTCCAGCCATGTAAGGAAGCCAGGAGCTCACCACAGTACCTATGGAAATATTTGAAGGGAAAATTCTACATATTGGCAGGATTGGCTGCAGAACAAAAGCAACAGTTGATGGGTATGGTGCGAGAACAAACGGGAGCATTCACATGGGATTACTTGGATATGGGAGGTATACATCTAGACACTTGCATCCATCATATTTACACAAATGAAGAAATGAGACCTATTCGACAACCGTAAAGGTGGATGAACCCAGCATTGAATGATATCGTGAAAGAAGAGCTTCATAAACTTTTAGCCATAGATTTCATTTGCCCCATTTCCGATAGGAAGTGGGTATCACCTCTAGTAGTATTCCCAAAGAAGAATGGAAAATAGCAGATTTGTGTCGATTATAGAGAATTAAATAAAGCTACACTATGCAATTATTTTCCATTGCTTTTTATTGATCAAGTTCTCGACATGCTTGCAGGTAAGAAATATTTTTCTCTACTAAATGGCTATAACAGGTACAATCAAATACAAATCACCGAGGAAGACTAGGAAAAGACCACCATCATGTGCCCATGGGGTACTTACGCATATAAAGTCCTTCCCTTTGGTCTTTGTAATGCTCCCTCCACCTTACAAAGAGTTGTGATTGCTATCTTTTCTAACCTAATCCATGATTGTGTGTAAGTATATGTGGATGACTTCACAGTCTATGGGGATGACTTTTTGCAAGCCTTGGAACATCTAGAGAAGCTATTGATCCATTTTCAAGAAGCCGATCTGGGCCTTAGTAGTGATAAATGTAGGATGATGCAAAATAAGGGGATTTTTTTAGGCCACCATGTATCCTTTGAAGGTATTCTGGTCGACCCAACAAAAATTGAGGTAATTTCACATATCCCTATTCTGAGCTCACAAAAAGAGGTAAGACGTTTTCTAGGGCATGCAAGATATTATCGATGATTCATTGAAAATTTCACTAGAATAGAAACACCATTATTTAAATTGTTAACTAAAGACGATGACTTTGTATGGAATGTTGACTGTCAACATTCTTTTTAGATATTGAATGAAAGATTTTCCACAGCTCTGGTGCTAAGAGGACCAAACTGGTCCCTACCTTTTCACATTTGTACAGACGCTTCGGACACAACACTGAGAGCAGTTTTGGGACAAAGGGAGGATAACTTTCCCTATGCCATTTATTTTGTTAGAAAAAATATCTCTCCCACTGAATTAAATTATACGGTCACTGAAAAAGAACTATTAGCAGTGGTACGTGCTCTCGAGAACTTTAGAAATGATATTACTGGTTATGAGACATTTGTTCATATGGATCATTCTGTTGTTAGATTTTTAATGAATAAACCAATTACTAATGGTAGGATAACTGAATGGTTGTTGCTTCTATAATAATTAAATATAACTATAATTGATAGGCCTGGAAGGGATAATTTCGTAGCTGATTTATTATCTCATTTGAATCTTATGTAGGGAAGCATGCCAATGACAGTGCCCAATGAATTCCCAGACGAAGCTTTATTTGCCATTTCTAGCATTACCCCTTGGTTCACTGATGTTTCCAATTATTTGGTATCAGGAGATCTACCTCAGAACATGTCGGATCAGGAAAGGCATAATATAGTACAATGTAGTGCTAATTACTCATGGATTGAGGGAGATCTATTCTATACAGGGCTAGACTTGTTTATGAGGTGATGTGTGCGGGAAGATGAAATGCATGCCATAATAAGTGTCAGTCATAATGAGCCTTGTGGCAGCCATTTTGTCGATAAGAGGACAACATATAAAGTTCTTCACATCAGATACTATTGGCCTACGCTCTTCAATGACGCCAAGAAGTCTGTTCTAAGTTGTGATGCTTGCCAAAGAATGGGAAGACCAGTGGCCTCTGATGAAATGCCCCTTCACCCACAAATTGCTATTGAACCCTTTAAGAAGTGGGCATTGGACTTCGTAGGGCCCATCTCCCCAATGTCAAATAAGAAAAAATATATTTTGGTATGCACTGATTATGTCACCAAGTGGGTGGAGGCTAAAGCATTGTATCCAGCCATAGAAAAGGCAGTAGTGGAATTTTTGTTCGAGGACATTTTTACAAGATTTGGGGTCCCTCGTGAAATTGTCACTAAGAAGGGCACCCAATTTACATCAAAGCTGGTCAAGGCACTTACAGAGAAATATCAAGTGAAGCACTGCAAAATGACTCCTTACCACCCCCAAGCTAAATGGCAAGTAGAGTCCATGAACAAGGTGTTGGAATCCATCCTTACAAAGGCAGTTCAACTACATCACAAAGATTGGGCAAAAAAGTTACCAGAGGCACTTTGGGCTTACCAAATCACTTGAAGGAATGTGACCCGGCATACTCCCAATGAGCTAGTCTATGGTAAACAAGTACTTCTGCCCATTGAATTTCAAGTAAAAACATTTAAAACAACTACTCAATTAGGCATGAATTTAAATGAGGCTCAAGAGAAAAGATTGAAGCAATTGAACAAGATAGACAAAATCCAACAAGATGCCTACCACTGAACTACATTAGTACAAAACCAAAGAGCCCGATGGCATGATAAATTCATTAAGAAGAAAGTCTTCCATCTAGGCGACTGAGCCTTATTATATGATAGTATGTTTAAGCATTTCAAAGGTAAATTTTCTACCAGATAGTTGGGACCATATGAGGTAACTGAAGTTTTTGATAATGGCTCAGCTCGCATCTGTAATATTGATAATGAAAACACTTCTTTTGTAGTAAATGGTCATCGGCTTAAATTTTATCATAAGCCACTCTCACATGATTAGGTTTTGTAGGAAATTCAAAACGATCTAGGATTGGAGCTGATTCATGCAATGGACTAGCCCCTTGTTGTGTTCAAATTAATTAAAATATATATATATATATATATTATTATATATTATAGATTATATAAATAATAATATTAAAGCTATATATATATATATATATATATCTTTTATATATATATATAAGTGGGTTGTCACTTTTGTTATCGATAAGTGAACTTGGATTACATATGGAAAAGGAACTTGTGGAGTCTTCTTTGGAAGCCTTCAGACTCTCCAAATATGAAGCTCTTAGGCAATGGTTGATCTAGGCTCATAAATGAAATGGACCAATAGTAGTTTAGGGATTCCTTGAGTATAAAATTGTTCTTTTCCAGGCTCAAGGAAATGATTACAGAAAGGAAACCTGTGGAGTCTACTTTGGGAAATTCAGACATTCTAAATAAGAATGCATCGAGCACTAACTACTTTAGGCTCATTAAAGTAATAAGGTAGTAGTAGTATAGGGATCCTCTGGACTATGGATTATTCTTTTCTGGGTCCAAAGGAATAACTACAGAAAAGAACCCCCCCTTGGAGCTCTCTTTTTGGCCATTTCCAGCTCCCAAAAAAAGAAATGCCCTACACAGTCACCATTCCAGGCCTTGATAAAATCCATGGATTGGTAAAGAAGTCCCCTTTACAAAAATAATCAGCAACCTGGTCGATGATATGGAATCTAAAGATTCTGGGAGGATAGCAGTCAATATGTCCCTTAATTACTCTCTAGCTTTAGTTGTCTTCATAAGGATCTCAGAATCTGATTTTACGTGACCACATTCAAATAACGGTGTTTTATGTTTGATCACCTATGTTTCATACTGTGCTTGAAAGGTCTAGGTCCTATACTCTGTCTAGAAATATAACTCATATCGTATAGGAGGCCCAAAACTTTACCTAAACTGGGGTCCTATAATCCCTCAACTAATGCCAAAACATATACAGGAAACTATTATGTGTTACTTTGTCTATGTTAATATGTTTTGAAGAAGTAGGGTTGTCTTCATATGTAGTGGGGGAATGATCAAAACCACCATATCGCTTAGAGTTAAAAACAGACTCCTAGAAATAAGACTCTGTTTTCCAAATACTTAGCATGTTAATCTTCGAGAATCTCGGCACCCAGCACACAATCGCAGGAGGCCTTGCTTCAACACATGGATTGCACACTCAACACAAATCATCTAAGTGCTTGAGGTATGCACTTGTATTTCACTTTAATTTTACTGATAGATAGTTAAAATGTTTATCATTGGAGCATGCCTCAGCATCTATTCTACAACCTTCATGACCGAATATCCTACACCTCACCTGTCCAATCCCAATTCATGGCAATTATCACCCAGCATGTTATATCTCTGCCATCAACTTTAATTTATCCTTGTTATGACTGCTCGTCACTCATTCTGAGATGCCTTACGTCTTCATGACGGTAACGTGCCACCTCATAGCAAGGGTGCTCACACGTTCCATTCCCAGATCGCACCCTGTGCTTTAGTGTGCTATAGACATATTTGGGCACTGCAACCCCAATATTATATGTCGATAAACCAAGGGCTCTTTAACCCCTAAAAGTGTTTTTTCATACCCTAAAGAATCATGGTCAACGAATTACATCATTCCCTAGAAGTTCCACATAAAAAACCACTTAGAACTAGCCAAAACTAGACCATACTGACTAATCCACTGTCAAGGTGCGACGCATACTGACTCCTACACTAACTAGGTGCGATGCATACTGAAGAGGCCTTCTATGGGGTGCGATGAGCGAGAATGGACAAATGTTCGAGACATTTTTCTAAGTGGATGCTCATGGAATCTTCTAAGAAACTTCTCCTATAGCACTTGCCTCTCTGAATTCACCCAGGGATGAGTAAGAGATCCAAGAAATCTCCAAGTGGAACCAAGAACAACAAGTGGAATGACACTAATCAAAAATCCTCAGATGACTCACACCCTTGCAGAAATCTATAAATGGATACCTCATCTGAGAGATCTTGAGGCTGGAATTTTGTAATTTGTAAGGAAGTGTTGATAGTTTGTCTTTGAGAAGGAACATCGTATTGTTGTGTGATCTTGCTTTTCATGTGGTGAAGAGGGTTTTGATGTTGGGAGGATGATGCTAGATCAGATAGCTAGGTTGTAATTCTCCCTTCTATTTTAATAAAGTTCTTTGAGCTTTCCTCCATACAATCGTGTATTTGTGAATGTTGTTATTTGTAAATTCCATTGTATGTTCATTGTATTTCTGATTCTACAATGCTTATGATATAATAGATCAATATGCTTTGATGGTGTTTTGTTACTTTTTCTCTATGGGTATTCTCTAAGTGGGATAAGTAGGAAAAGAGTTGCAAGCTTTGTCGAGGGGAAGAGAGTTCAAGCAAGGAGTCAAGCGGAAGATCCAAGTTGGTTCCTTTGCCTCTCTCTTATCTATCATAAATAGAGGAAATCCCAAATTGCTTTGATTGTTTGTTTCTAGGAGAGCCGCCAATCCTAGAGGGTTAGCAGATAAAAAGGACACTAGTTTTTTGGAAACAAAATGGCGACCATACTGGGGAGCGAATAGTTTGTTTGTTTGTTGTTGTTGTTTTCTTTATAAACTATAGATGGAGCCTAGATTTAGCCAGATATCCTTCGAACTACTCTTGCTCTGCAATTGCAAAGTAGATGAATGTTGCTTTAGTCAATCTTCGGTTTAGTTTATGAATTGAACATCTAACTTACAAGAATTCTAGATGCCCTTTTGGTCGCTCAGTCGCCTCTCAAGATCATACCCTTGTACTTTTCTCTTTGCTATTCATCATAGCTCAGCTTAACTCACTGAAATCAGCTACAAATTTGAGCCAAAACCCATCTCAGTTGCACTCCTTGGCCTGTCGCACTATCTTTCACTGTGAACCAATATGCATCACATTTCCCAAGTGTAGTAGGTGCGATGCATCCCTGTTTCTGTGAAGCACAGGTGCGATGACTGAGTAATCCTATTTCTCTCCTTGAAATTTGGGGTTTTTTATCTTTGTTTTCACCTCTGTTTAGTTTCTTTTTTCTGATTATGAATAGTATCTCATTGACGAATCCTACTTGAATTACATTATTTAGCCTCCATTGATAAGAATTAGTAAATGTTTTTATGTATTTGTCCATCATTTACAATCCCTTGTCAAAACGTTACTTCAATTGATCTGTCGTTTTGGTGCAAAAAGTGTCGTAACTGTCGTTTTTGTGTCCAAAAGAGAAGTGTCGTTGAGTCTTCCTTCTCTAGGTAGTCGATTGAAATTTTTGACTTGTATTTTATTTTATTTGTTGTTATTCAAAGTGTCGAAATCATTTTCTTTTTGAAATTGAAAAGTGTCATTTAGTCTTTCTTTCCATTCTGAGAAGAAATTGTCGAAATGTATAAAGGATATGGGCAATCAATCTTCCTTTCCATAGGACGGTAGACACGACTTCCGATGGATAAAGGATATAAGCCTATTGTGGTAAATCTTCTTGAATGTTGTGTTCTATGCAAAAATTGTTGAAATGCATAGAACACAGCATTCAAGAAGATTGCTTGCCATAGATAAGTCCTTGGCAATTTCTCTTTAATTTATCACCAAGGTGCAAATTGCAGTTTTGCGATTGGTTTGGTAATCCCTCTGTCTAGATTTCCAGAGTAGTCACTTTCCATCCTTTTTGACTCCTTAAAATAAAAGGTTCATCTAAACACTTGTCACTTCAGCCTCATTAACAATTGAAGGGGACTAGAGTCAGCTTTAGCTTTTTCTCAACACTTAATACTTGAAAAAGCAAAGTTGTGTCAAAGCGTCATTAAAATTTATTAAATTCGGAATAACATCATTTTTCCTTTAATTTTGAGTTGATCAAGTAATCCACAATCACAGAAGGAAGTCAATCAAAACCGTGTTGTTCACGGAGACTAGCGAGTCAACCATTTTTAACTCCGGAAACGAAGCCACTCTGGGTAAAACAGTCTCATTTAACTGAGTCGAATTCACCTGATTTATTTGAAACTTGTGTTTCAACATCGTCAGAGACTACAGTTACTCTGATCATTTTTGGTACAACTGCCTTCACAGGAAAAGTTCCATAGTTACACGAGGACATTAGAACTGATCCTAGTGTAATGGTAGACTCTTCTATACCTGAAACAGCTCCAGCTAGAGCTGATCTAGAGACTGAAGTCCACTTACCTGAACATTTGGAAGTTGAGTCCCAGAATTCAAAAGGTGTCACCCCTCCAGTATTTGTCACTGTAGAAGCTATACCTTCTTCGGCTCTAGAAATATTTTATAGACCTGATGGTATGCCTCTTCCACCTGGACTAATTGCTATAGAGGAGATAGTAAAGGATCTCCCATCTAGTACAACATTACATTTTGGGACTGGGATTCATACATATCCTTCTACTAATGAAGTTAGTTCTTTTAATCATCCTTCATCACAAGTTCTTGTCAAATCACTAGAAAATATTTTGGATAGACTAAACATGTCTAAGCAACCATCAACATCTAGGACTGTATCATCTGATATAGCTATAGCGGAGCTTCTTGCTACCATTCCTACAATGTTTGCTTGTATACCATCTATCCCAACTAGTTATCAATAACTAGCTAGACTCCACTCTGGGACTGTCTCGACGACATTCTCTGTTCCTATTTGTTCATTCAGAATCCCATCTGGTATCTGTTATGTTGAAACTCAACAAATTGATCATGCATGCCAGTATCAATTTGGGAAAACTAGTCTTCAAAGACTGATATATCCTTTGAAAACTGGACTACCACCATATGGAGGGCAGTATGCTTTTTCATTGTTCCCTCCTGGGGAGCAACCATATAAGAGTTCAGAACAAAATTTAGGTCAAACTGGAATTACATCCAGTGGTTGGGTACCAATATTGCCTCAACAACCAAGGGTTGTATATTCAAAGCAACCAATCCAACCTGTGTCAAATATTCCCACTACACCTACTATTGTGACTATGTTGCAAGTACAAGCACTGCCTGTTGTATGTCAACCTCAAGTATCTTAGGTTACAATACAACATCCTCTCATCTTTGTGGCTCAATCATAACCTTAGGTTAGTGCTTCCATACCTAGACAAGTTGAACAGGTATTATCACCCCACATCTTGGTAAATCTTCCAATATTGGGCAATAGCAAATGGTCCAACAACCACGGCTGGTACAATATCAACAACTGCAATTCCAGCAAACATACCAACAACTTGAGCAACAAGGATTTGTAGGTAATGGACAAGCACATTTTCAAAATGGTTATCAACACCTACACTATAATGGTTACCAAAAACCTTATCAGAGTTACCAGCATGAGATACATTATGCTGGTATGCAAAGACCTACTGCTCAAGCGATTCCATCTTATCCTGGGTATGCTTCACCTAACTTGAATCAACAATTTCCTTTTGTAGCAACTATAGAATTACCAGATTTGATCAAGGTGACGAATGATCCAATTGCATATGCCCCTTGGTGGCCAGTGAGTCCTCATAAACTTCGCTCCGATATTCTTAAATTCAATGGAAATCCAGGTGAAGATCCATCGAATCATGCAATGACTTTTCATTTGTGGCGCTCATCTAACACCCTAAATGATGATTGGATTAGGCTTCGTCTTTTTCAAAGAATGCTAACTGGTCGGCAGTGAAATGGTATATTGAATTGCCTAGAGCTTTGTTTGATAACTTTAGCGCCCTTTCCACTACTTTTCTAACCCACTTTTAGTTACCCATAAGGTAAGAAATGGGGATAGAACTACTTACCAACTTTAAACAGACAACAACCACTCACATATCTTATCATATTCATGAGTGGTGACATTGTCGACAAATGGTAAAGACGTATGTTCTTGATCAACTTTTAGCTGAGTGGTTTATTAAGTCCTTATTACCATCTATAACTGAGGACGTGGCAAAAGGAGGAGTTGTCACTGAAGAGCAAGTCATTGCTCATGCCCAATATTTAGACTTGATCTATACTCAGTCTGGCACACTCTATGAAAATATTCCTAACACTCCCAGATCAAAATTTTCCGTTCCTCCCCCTCCTAAATCGAACAGGGACTCTCACACCGGTGATGGCATGATTAGCACCTCAAGCATGCAAACAACAAAGGCTCCATATGGTAAAGCCCTTGTAGTTTCTAATAAAAAAGCAAATGATAAACTGATTGCCTTAGAGGTTAATGCCATGTCATTTGACAAGGGAAAAGATCCAAATCAACCAAGGGGCAAGAAGAAAGGGAAAAATAATAAGAAGAAATAAGAGAACTCAACTCCTAAAAAATCGTCTGAGAACCCTATTGGGCGAAAGAAACCTCGTGATCCATGTTACATTTTTAATGAGAACCATTGGACAAGAAATTTTCCACACTGAGCTAAGGTTACAAATTTCTAAAGACTTCAAATACCTTAGCGATGTTGACTGATCCATTTCCAAACCCAGAAACTAATCTGGTTGCTATCGATCATGCTTCCACATCACAAGTGCTTATGTTATCCATGTCGAAACAACAAAATGATGGTTTGATATTGACAAGGAACAAAGATGATGGGAATCCACAGTTGTCGAACAACAAGGCTATAGATCAACCTAGTAGTTCGAAAACAACTTCACCATAAGTTATTGTGCCCATCATTCCTGAATTAACTATAAAGTTGCCAAAAGGGAGTAGTACATAAATCAACATTTAATACTCGTGCTCAAGTAGCACAGAATTATAATATAGTGGACGATATGGCTCAATCGCCATTTGCTATGTCGACCCTTGAGGTATAGAGAAATTGCCCCTCCCAAAAGCAAGCTTTGTTATCAGCAATAGGTGGGATTGATCCAACGGATTCCAATCTTGTGGCCTTTAACCATAAAGGATACGAACCTCAATTACCGTCCTAACTCATTTTCCTTATACAAATAAAAGCCCTCAATAAAACTATTCATTGAACAATCATTGATGAGGGGGCATCTACCTGCATTATGTCAATGAGTTTCTGTAAAACTTTAGGTTCACCACCCTTGTCGCGATCATCAATGACTTTAAAAGCATTCGATGGAATAACATACACACCGTATGGGATTTTAAGTAACTTGCAAGTTGAACTAGGGGACAAGACAGTAGAAATTCAGGTCAAAGTCATTGATGGAAACCTCAACTACAATATCTTGTTGGGAAGGCACTGGATTTATGCTATGGTTGTTGTGGTGTCAACATATTTTAGAAAGATTGCATTTCCCTTCCAAGGTAGAATTACAATCGTTGACCAAATAACCTTTTTCCCCAATAGTTCACAAGCTACTAGAAGCATTCCATTGATCCATGGAAGTTCACAATCACTACAAAATATCAGAGTAGGTCTCCTAAAAGACCCTTCCTTAATGGGTACTTTTGCCCTCCCTCCTCTAAGTAATCTGGTAGAAGTGGCCACAGTGGAAACCTGTCATATGATCTCTTCTACATCATCTAAGATAAAGAAGAACTCTAACCACTTTGATAGTGTGGATCATCACAAGGTGTTACCCCCAAGCCCCATAGAATTTTTGTAGCAATCATTTTTCTAGGCCTAGGTAGCGAATCCAAATCAACACTTAGTGAGTGTTTGGATAGATAGGCCTCTAGAGTATGGTACCTCTTCCGATCCTTGGTCTCGTATAAATTCTATAGATGAAGGAATCATTCAGTCGATGATGATAGGAGAGACGACATGGGAAGATTACCACCATCATTCCCACCTTCAAGGTAACAACGAAGATTATTCAAGTGACCTTAATCATCCTTCAGTTTTTGATTTTTTATCAAATACTATAAATACAATGGATTCCGAGTGAAATCTGTCCAATATTGAAGAAACTATCGCCATTAATATCTCAACCAAACCTAATGTTGTAGAGAATATTCATGTTGGCAAATCTTGTTCTCCTTCAGAACTGGAAATATATTGCGCTCTCTTTCATGAATTCAGAGATGTCTTTGCATGGTCATATGAAGAAATGCCAGGCATTGAATCGAGAATCGTTGAAAATTAAATCAAGATGTATCCAGATGTCAAACCAGTACAACAATGGCTTCGACCTGTTCACCCAAAGAAAGTCGCTGCCATTAAGGCAGAAGTTGAAAAACTTTTGCATGTTGGTTTCATTTACCCTATTCCTCTAACTAATTAGGTATCGAAAATTGTTCCTGTGATGAAAAAGCAAGGAACTATTAGAGTGTTCATTGATTATAGGGATGTAAATCAAGAGTCTCTAAAAGAAAACTACCCTACACCCTTCATTGACCAGATAATTGATGAATGTGCCGGATGCAAAATCTTTTCATTCATGGATGGATTTTTTGGATATAATCAAATCAATATCCGCCCACAGGACCAGTCAAAGACTGCATTTATATGTCCGTGGGGCACATTGACATACCGTAAACTACCTTTCGGTTTGAAGAATGCAGGGGCAATGTTTCAAATGGCAATGAACTACGCCTTCAACGACATCAAACACATCGTTCAATCGTATCTCGACGACCTACTGGCTCATTCGCGAAAGCGGATTGATCATTCGCACCACTTGAGAGCCATATTTCTACATTGTCAACACTACAAAATACAACTCATTCCACACAAGTTTGTGTTTTGTGTTGGTTCTGGTCGATTTCTTGGTTTCGTAGTTTCTAAGGACGGGCTCGAGCCATTTAAGGTTTAGGCAATCCTTGCATGCCTCCACCTTCAAATTTTCTTCAGATTCATAATCTCCAAGGGAAAGCTAACTTTCTAAGGAGGTTCATTCCACATTGTGCCGAACTCGCTAAAGGTTATACGTGTCTTTTGAAAAAGGAGTACCCTTCCACTTGGATCAGGTTGCATAAGCTTCCTTTGATGCTTTAAAAGGTTCCTTGGTAAAAGCATCATTAATGTATGCTCCTGACTATCAAAAAGACTTTAAGTTGTATCTCGCCACTACAAATACAACCATTGACATGGTTCTAGTATAAGAGACAATGGAATAGAACATCTTGTATATTATTTAAGCCACAACCTAAATGATACAGAAAGAAAGTACTCCTATGTCAAAAAGCTGGCTTTAGTAGCTGTTCAAGTAGTACAGAGATTTTGACAATATATTCTCTTTCCCAAAACTACCATTGTGTTAGATTTCAACCCTATGACCTACATTCTGTCGTGTCAATTACTAGGGGGGAAATATTCCAAATAGATAGCCATTTTGCAAGAATTTGATCTGGAATTCACCAAATCCAAATCAAAGAAGTCTCTCTTCTTTTTAGAGTTACTTTGTGACCTCCCATCATCATCCAATGATTTAACATCTAAATCATCAATCATGGATGAGACTATGTTTCTAATATCGTCAAGTGATCTGTGGTATGAAGATATACTGGTCTATCTCTAAACCAAAAATTTTAGGCCTAATACCTCTCACTCTAAACAACGACATATTCAATACCAAGCCAAAGACTACATAATCGTCGGTGATGCACTTTATCGTCGTGTTGTTGATACAGTTCTGCGAAGGTGCCTCACACATGAGGAGGCCAAAAAATCCCTAAATGACTATCATTCAAGTGCGTGTGGGGGGCATATATCTGGTGTCGAGCAGTAAAAATGGTCTTTTTCACCTCTATTTACCCTACATTAGTTATCAATCTAGGTACGATTTGTTATCTCAAAGAGTGTACTCAGCTTGAGGTGGTCACTCATCAAGAGTAACGTTAGTAGTATAGTGCTAAATGTTGAAAACAAACTCTAAATGTAGTGGCAAGAACTTGAGATGTTTGTAACTAAATCACTCATTTAAGAAACTACAACACTTCATCAGTCAAGGTTGCAGTAATGATAACTCTTCCCTTTGTAAATTGATGCAATTGAAAAGCAATCAAGGAGAAGATCATCAATCTGGAAACTGGACAACAATAGTCAATGTTCACTACAGTTTCAGATCATTTTTCTCACCCCAAAGCAATTACTTGAAATGATAATTCAATTAACAGGAAATGGAACAACAACTAATCTATTTAAAAAGATTTAACAACGAAGCTTTAACCTATAGAAATGAATGAAGCAGTAACTGTAATCTACAGGAATTAAGCAACAATCTTTACCTCGGAAATGATTTGAACAACAACCTGAGAATGGAACAACAAACTAAAGTGATTTATGAAGTATTGAATAGCAACCTGAATCAAATGTAAACACACATCAAACTAAATCGAATATTACACACAACACATCTATACTGAAGGAAGCAATAATCTAGGTCTCTATATAGCAAATATTAATCATGGTTTTGAAGAAACAGCAATTGCGGTTACCATGGAACAACAATCCCATTGAACAACAATCACACTTGGAGGTAAACCGTAGATAAATAGACAATGGTACCAACCTATAAATACACAACACGATTACTCTGTAAAAAAAATTAATGGTAATTTGTAAGGAACAACAATGTTATACAATAATATCAATCTGTAAAGGAACAACAATGCAATATAAATTCAGAATGAATAACATAACATTCCAGTTGCAAAGGATAACCTTACTATTCAAATCTGAATGGAATATAACAGAGCCAATACATGAAATAATAAGGAACAAGAGATTACTGAATAAAGAAAATAAAAAAAATCAAACCACACACGACTTGAAATTAGGAAATAATGGTATAGGAAGCAAGTGGTCCACTAGGGCCGAGCCCTTATCCTCCAAGGATACACTGCTATGATTACTCCATAATCAAAGATGGAACGACAATAGAGTTTATGTATTAATCATCAAAATAGAGTTACAGTAATCACTCTTTAAAGAGAGTCGATGATCAAAGTTTAAGTTACAACAGTGAATTTCATAAAACAACAATCATCCTCCCCCTAGGCTAGCAACAATGTCCCTTTTTATAGTAGCCAAGTAGAAATATCAAAGATACAGATAATCTTTAAGGTAGCGATCCATCAGGATCAAAGGATCCTGAGGGATTCTCCATACAGTTATTTCTCAGCTGTCTCTTCGTTCTCTTGTGTCGATTTGGTGTCTCCTCTTCCTTTTCTTGGCTTAGGTGCTTTGGCTTGGATTGCCTCGTTTGGATGCAGTTCCCCGTCAAAGGGACAACAATTGATTTCGTCTTGTCTTTTCCTTTGGAATGTCGATCTTCCATTTTCTTCCTTTTCTACATAGGAAAAGGTAATACTTAGTCATTTTACATTACTCACAAATCTTCTAAACTTTATTATAATCTTTCGGCATATGCCCATTTCACAATGTAAAGAAGTTATGCATTAAAGAAAAAGATAACGAAATAAGTGGCAATTACATACCTTCTCTAATGCTTAACACACCCCCCTACTTACCCTTTTTCATTCCCTCATGAAAACATTGTAACTAACATGCAAGGCAGTTAGGGAATAGGCTGGAAAAGGGTTCTCAATAGGTGGTCTATAACCATGATTCCTAGATAAGAATTCAAAAATATGCCCTATCTGGCCTTTAGGCAATTCATATAAGGCTCTATATCCTGGTGCAGGATACCAAATGACTAGACTTTGGAACCTACAGCCTAACCATGACGGGACTTCTCTCAGAATGAGGTCACCATAGATACCTAAGTGGTCATCAGCTAGCTTAAAATTCTCATAATTGAATGGTTCTCTATTTTGGATATTCCGATTAGAAGTCTGGTATCGGAATTTGGCTACTGCTATGGCAAGGTCTTTGATGGTAAAGAAGTATTCTACACCTTGCCGAATTACTGCTGTGTGAATAGGTCCTAATGCCTCGATCACTCCCTGAGTTCTCATTAGTCTCCTATGTTTATTCCATAATTGCAGTGGGTCTCTAGGTTCACCCCTTACCCATAGATCTAATCCATTCTCTTGTCTTTGAAATACATTACAGGCTTTAAGCCACTTTATTTGATTAATACCAAAAGAATTAAATGCCTGTAGTTGGACATCACCCACAAAAGGGCTTGGGTTCTGCTCTATTTCTCCATCTAATACAAGATTATGCAAATAAAATTCACATAACAATCGTTGAACTTTCACCCCGTAATACTTACAATATTTTATGAATTCATCAATGGTTTTTTATCTCTATAGGTACTCCTGCATTGACAACTTTAATTTTCAGTTGTAAATTTCTTTCCATTAAAAACAAAGGATAGTTTCTGGCAGGTGCCCTACACGCTAGAATGTTAGTATATAGAGAACATAAGGTACTCATTTGTTTAATGACTATGTCTATTTTATGGGTTAACTTTTTGACTCTTTCTTCTGCCTTTTGCCATCCTTCAAAGGCCTGGCTTTCTGATGCATTAATGTTCTTCAGTTGTTGTTGTAACTTCTGGTATTTTTCTTGAGGAACAGTCTGCTTTGTGAGTTTCTCTATTGCTTGTTGGGCTTGTGCCAAATATTTTCATAGAGTTACTATCCTTAGGTCATTGTCCAACATGATAATTTTAGGCTAGAGATCTACTTGGATCTTCTTATCAGAGGTCGATACGTTATCTCTTTGTACTTCTACATGTGTAACATCCAGATGTTATTCCTTTCGATTCTGAATAATAGGTTGGAATTGAGTCCTCTTAGTCTTTTTCTTAACGGGTTTTTCTTGGACGGTTGCATGCTTTGCCACGGAGATTCCTTTTTATTTCTTCCCCATTTTCAAGACTCTTATCTGTTGTCGAAGCTGCTTGATCACGTTAAGCAATCTCTGTTGTTCCTTTTGCAATCTTTTAATTTCCTCTATTTTCTTGGAAGGAACAATCATTTGTTTACTCAGGCTTGGGCTTTGTACCTTAGGTATTATGCCTTCTCCTTGGCCAATTTCCTTATTTTCTCTTTGGGGTACTTCTTCAGTGTTCTGTTGAGTAGGTTTTTCAGGGCTAGAAACCCTAGTTTGTTCTGCTGTCTCCTTCGCAGCTTCTTCTTCTAACTCTTCTTCATCATGGAGTTCTTCGACTGTATTTTGACTAGGAACAGATTGGTCATCTCCCTCATCCTCATCACTCCTCTCCCCAAAGACATTTTTATCATGAACAGAGTGATCCTCTTCTTCAGTATGGGGTTTGAGTGGGCTGTGATGTTGGACATATTCGCCCATATTGGCCAGAAATTGGGCCAATTCATCTTCTTGCAGAGGATTTTGCAGTGGATTTTCACTGCATTTCTCTATTTCCTCTCCTTCTTCCTGCCCGGATTGTTCAATCTCCTCCTCTATTTCTCCTTCATCATTTTCCTCCAATTCTTTTTCGTTCTCCCCACCTTCCAATTTTTGGGGTTTCTCATCTCCTGAATCATGTATTTCCACCATTTTATCACTCAGGTTGTCCCTAGGCTCCTAATAGGGATACGGCCGAGGTAACCACAAAACAATCTTATGATTGCAGGTTCTAGCCCACCTGCAATCGGAGAGGGCTCTCTCCTTTTGATTCAACCTTAGTTGATGATTTTAGGCTAGCTTTCTGACTTCAAGGGAGTGTTGATTGTGGTTGGAAAGAAGGTAGGATTCTCGAACAAAGAGGCACGATAAGGTGTGATAAGTTTCGAACCATTGGGCATGGAGTCACAGATTGAGGCTTGCGAGCATTTTCTTTGTCACAAGGAGATACAGAGCGGGATAGCCACATAGGATACAATTTTCTGTCTGCTGAAAGTACGGAGTGAACATCAGGGATGAAAGGCAAAGGAGAATCATTTCATCATGCTGACAAAGAGGAGAAATGGATGAGTGGGATCCAGGAGCAGTTAAGAATTCCTAAGACATGCACTCATATGTGAAAGAAACAGCGTAAACCAGATCATTTAAGAATACAAGCTCATAACTGTTTTTGAAGAAAACATTGAAAAACGCAGAAATTGAACTTAAGGTGTAATGAAACAAATCTTAAGCTATTCTTTTTTCCTGCAATTTAGAAAGTCGGAAAGGTGGTAAAAAAACGTAAAATTAAACAGAGGAGAGGAACACTTATTGGATCATGTAGAAGCACAGGAATTCCGTGATCATTCCTTGGCCAAGAGAAAACATCAAGTAGTTTCGCAATCCATGCTTTTAGCAATCTTTGATTATGGAAATTTTGACAATTACAGTGCGAGTCTCTGCTCGGAGAAAATGTTGGAAAGAAGACTAACCAACAACTACTACCAACCAACCAACCCTTCACAACATTGCTCACGGTGGTATTTATAAGAAAAATATCGGAAAGACATCATTACGAGTGACCTCGAGAGGTCTGCTTAGAGAACTCTTCAAAAATCTAAGTGTTGCTGGAATTAAATGCAAGTAAATCTTTTTGGCTGTGCAGGGGGCAGCTGGATCAGAATAGGTGACGAGGTGGTCCTTGGGGGCCAGATGCGGTGCTGTTGGAGTGATTGTGCTTTAGGAACTGCAGTTCGGCTCTAGTGTGAATTAAATGTGCAATAATTACGATTTGAGAGCTTCAAGTAGTTTCACTCTCTTTCTATGAATCTACTGGAAGATATTAAATTTCCCCTACTTCGGGCCACTGCTCAAGATATTCGCTGATACTCTTTGCCGCTACATTGATGACTCCCGCCGCCGACTGATACTCTTTGACACGCTTGATGCCTGATGATTTGATCTGATACACTTTAAACTCTGTGATTGATCTGCTGCTGTCTTTAAACCGGATCCTTTTAGGCATGATCGGGCGATTTTCGGGCTTTTTCAGTGCACAATGGGCTAAGAAATCAGAAGATTCCCCGAAGATTCCTCGAAATGGCCTATTTCCCGTAGCGAAGCGCTAATCGCGCATCGAAAACTGCCTCTGTTTCTTGATCTGGAGCTCCGACGTGCGATTTTTCTTCCTGCGCGAAGTTTCGGCTTTCTGGCTGCTGACGTCAGCATGACGTTGGCTGTACGGCAGATGACGTCAGCTGTGGTGGGTCCCTGGTACAGAGCGATGTGGTGAAGTGTTGATACTGGAGGTAATGTGATGAAGAAACTCTGATGCGATATCGCAATATCGCGTCGGCGGGGAACGGAGGGTGCTTGAGTTGGACACTCGGCGCTTGCGACCACTAATCGGCGATATCGCAATATCGCGTCGGCGGGGAACGGAGGGTGCTTGAGTTGGACACTCGGTGCTTGCGACCTCCGATCGGCGATATCGCAATATCGCGTTGGGCGGAGACGGATGGGTGATGACCTGCATGGAGATGAAAGTGCGATGTTGCGATGCGATCAGGCTTTAAGGTTCTATAGAGTGTAAGTTTTGGGAGGAAAGAGCAAGTAAGTGGGTGTGAAGGGCATTTGAGGTTTCGGAAGGGGTTCGATTACCTCAGAGGGATTTTATACTTTGGAAGGAGTCCATTGTATTTGGGAGGTGGTTTTGGAGGTTAAGGGTTCTTGTTGAGCTTCAGATAAACTGAGTAATTCCCGGGAGTACTTATGGTTATTTTTCAACCAAGGGGAGGGATATTACGTAGGGGGATTTTACTTAATATTAATAAGGGGATGGGAAGAATAGGGAGCTAAATAATAATGTTAGTGGTTAATATGGAGATGGTAAGAAAGCGCTAAGTTCGGGAGAGCTTAGGCTGTTACAAGGGGGTAGGACCATACTTTAGGAGAAAATATGGAACAACTTTGAGTAAAGCAGATCTTTACTTAAGCCAGTGTTATGAAGATGATGGAACTTAAGAGGTGTCAAGCAGATCTTGACCTCTTTTGGGGAAGTTAGTTAATGATTGGGGAGAACAGAGAAGGGGAGTCAGTTATACCTCTTTTGAGCTTCTTGCATACAAATCCTTGCAGATTATGTCCTGAATGATATGACACCTGAAAACCTGGAACTGGTTAGCAATTTAGGATTCAACAATCTCAGAACTACCTACCCAGCCTGCTTACCTAGCATTTTTTCTTCTTTTGTTTGGGGGTGCACTTAGACTTGCAAACCCGTCGTTCATTTTTCTTTTGATGCTTTCCTATCTACATACTACCCTTATTTCTTCCAGAGCCCAGAATAAGCTGTTGGGCTCCTCTTCTTCTCTACCTATCTAAGAATCTGCCAAGATTAAACTGTTTGGATAGATTTACAATCTCTACATTCTAAAACAGGAAATTTAAAGCTAGGGAGACCAAGATTAAAATGTTTGGACCTCCCTTTAACTGAAAAAGAGCGATACCGGGATAACTTTACAAAATTTGAAGGCAATTGGATGAACTTGCAGTAGCCTTCTTCACTTGGAGACTGCTAAACAAATATGGAGCATTGCAGCAAGCAAAGTACGACATATTTGGCCTGTAAAATGCCAATCATGAAAAATGAATAACCTGCTGCAGCAGGAAGCTAACGGAAACCTTTTTGGTTTTTGGACACCACCTACAAACACTTTCACACACTAAGTCTTCTCTCCAAACAAACACGAAGATTCTCTCCCCCTTTGAAATCAAGCACAAAGGGATGGTCTAGGTTGAATGAAGTACTTCCCTTATAGTTTTGATTGCCATAGGTATAAATTGCTGAATATGAATCATGAAAGTTGCATATTGACCATGCTCCCACTGAGCATATGTTGGATCTTCTAAAGATAGACAATAAAATTTCAAGACTATAGGACTCAATAGATGACTTACCCTATACCAATGACTCTATGTGCTCATGATTACATCAATCACCCAACATAATGGGGTTACATATTTGACCCAAATTTCACATCAATGTCCCAAAATAATGGGATTACATACAATATATGACTTGATCCCAATAGCTCAAACATGACTGAATTTTACAATGATTACAACATGGGTCTTTTCATGAACTTTACATCAAGAGACATATATGACACTTATAACAAAAAACATGGACCTCAATAATGAGGTAGCAAGACCATGGTAGTTATCAACAACCACCATGCACCATATAGGAATTTGCAACATAAAGATCTGATAACAACAACATAGATGTCATAATGAAAGTAACATGAACATCCTCATCATCAAGAAGCTATGTAAGATAAGACAATGTAGCATCAACATGTGACCAAATGTGTAGTGCTCCCAAGCATCATCTATCAACATATGCAACCCATGCATCATTGATAACTCATAACATAATGAAAACAACATATGTATCTTCAGTAGTAACAACAACAACAACCATACATCTAAATTACCAACATTGATATGCACTCATCATAGTCAACATAATGTAACAAGGAGTGCTCAAGAAATCATAATACAAACAATGGACCATTAGAATCATATAAAATGCTCCCCCTGAACCTATGCAAATCACTTATGATCATATCCATATCATCAATCAACAAATGCACCAAAGAACCATTACAACTTATAACCTTATATGCTAGGAAAAATAGTGAGAGGAGGGATGAATCAATATTTTAACCTACTTAACCTTTTCTTTTCTTATTCAGATTTATGTGCATGACTGTTATGAAGTCAACCTGCATATGTGCATGGCTGTGATGAAGAAAAGTAGCGTATATCCAATTCACTACATTTTTCAATTAATTCATCATCTATTTAAATTGAAGTAGTATATAAGTACTTCATTAAACATTAATTAAACAGTAACTATGTGGTGTAAGAATAGAATAACCCATTGTGGGAAAAAATCACCACTATTGTCTTCTTTGTCTTCTTCTTTTATTATAGAGAGAAATTTCTTACAAACTTGTACTAGAGTGGACTCATACTAGTACACAGACACCCACCTGTAGAAGGCTACAACCTTCTCTTGTTTTCCATCTTCTACTGGAAGGGAGATACAAACCACTTATCTTCTTTTCTTTGTTGATCACTTTTTAGAATGTTTCAAACTGGATCCATTTCAATTATCAGGCAATAATATTGTACCAAGTCACTTAATGACTTAACCAACTATATCACCAGGTCAAACATAGAAATAACT
>APFE031515937.1:27690-71707 GCA_000404065.3 Pinus taeda | reverse complement strand
CCTTTCTTAATAACCACACACACTGAGTTGTCTCTACCTTAGCTGCTTCTAGTTTGCTTCACTTTGTGTGCTTCTCTCAACATTCACAGTATTGGCACATAGCCATACAAATTCCTCTCCATAGATATCTTGGTTATTCCACTCATTTTTTACTCATTTGCAACTTAGACACACTCAGTCCATACACATCTGAAAAATCTGCATGAAGAAGTTTTCATTACTACATTATACATAGAGTTTCCTCACACTTTTTCTCATAATTCAAGAACCAAATTTAATGAAACATAACTTGTAGACAATTAAACACTAGACCACGAAGTGAGTAATCATAAACCTGCAGAGTGTTTTTCTTGCATGAAACAATTGACCCCTTAAATTCTCAATATGGCTCCCTTTGTCAATTAAACGACCACAATACTTATTTAGAGTCTTTCTAATAGAGACTACATTCTCAATTTGAAATGTTTGATACTTGTCCTCCATTATTATCTATCTAAGATCAGGGAAGCCCATTACTGAAATAAATGTATTATACCTACCACATTAACTATGATTGATTGCCTTCAATTAGAGCGATTCGATTTTACGATGTGTTTGCTTATCTTGACATTGAATATTGATCATCCTACTTAGTTTATAAAATATGGTGTATCACTAGTTTTTAGAAGCACATCTATATCTATATCTCCATAAATGGCTAACTACTACAATTAGTGACTTTCGTCAAACATGCCACCTTATACCTATTAGTAACCATGTGCCTAGAGGGCTATAACCAATTGTCTAAACGTTGAGTGCTTCATACTACAACTTGGGAGTCGGGAGATATTTTAGAGGGGATATTTATTTTCCAAATCACTAACTCGCCCAAATTAACATGTATTGAGAATATTTTCACGTTGGGTCCCACCCAGTTTAGGAGTTAGTCCCTCAATCTGTCGAAACATTTGAAGGGAGGCACTTAACACATGAACCATCTTTTATTGTATGCCACCTTAATACCAATCATTGTCAGTATACATATGCCACATGTCTTAGCCGAGTCACACATAGGTTGGATGTTAGGGGTTAGGGGTTGATCCTCTATACATATGTCGAAACCTGTGGTCGAGGGTCGATCCTTTGTATATATATCCAAACCTGGGGTAGGGAGCCAGTCTTGTGTACCAATACTGAAACCTTCCAATGAAGGACCTCATGACTGGGCGAACCTTACGACTATCCCCATGGATCAACCTTATCAATCAGTCTGACTTCTTAATAAATTCACCTAAGTTCAAAATTTCTTTTAACAAAGAAATTTCTTGTAGAAAAAAAGATAAATGTGGAACCTTGAAGCCTACAACAATAAGAAACTTCAACTAACCATAACCCGATCAGTCTTTGGAGTCTTTCAATCTACCTTATATTATTGGAAATTTCCTTCCATGTATATCCATCTGACCACATTACAAAGGAAACTAACAAGATCCCCTGAAACATAAGTTCCTTCAAATAATGGGCCACTTAAACACCATATATATAATATTGTTAGCTTCCTCACTTAACTTGTTACTATGATGGTTCTCTACTAAACACAATATCTACCAGAGGACTCCCCCTCAACTTGACACTCCTTGGCTCTCTCCATGGAACCCACATATTTGACATCAATGAAAACATTTGGCCCAACAATCTCCCATTTGATACCCATGAGAATTTTTGACATTAATGATAACACTTTTCCCAACACAAACAACCATCCTAGAGGAACGAGTGCAACTCATAGCTAGAGCTTACATCAAAAATCAAGAATCACTTCTTCGTCAAGCTCAGGAATTAGGTGATACTCCATCCCTTTGTCCCCCTTTATTCTCTCACAAAAAACAAATAAACACCCCTAGGTACCAAAGAAATAATGCAAGGGAACCAACAAGGAAAAAAAAAAGCGATAGCCAACTACTACAAGATTTAGGTGATGTCTTAGTTAATTTTTGATGGGTGAAAATCATGGATGTTATCTTCCAACCCTGCTCCCACTATTCTCAATGAGATTCATCACTTGGAACATTATGGGTATTAAAAATAAACTTAAGCACATATTCATAAAACATGAAATCAAGCAATAACATTCAAACATCCTCATGATCTAGAAATCCAAATGCTTTGCAAATACTCTTTACAATTATCTTACTACAATTTGGTGAAACAATGAACATATAGCCCAAGATTCCATAGGCACCTAAAGAGACCTCACTATCATATGGAACCCATTCACTATAACCCCAATAAATTCTATCTCTCCTAAGAATCCTCACTTCTAACATCCAAGCCATTAGTTCTATCACCCAACACCAATATCCATTGTCTATGGCCTAAGATCTCCTCTAAAAAAAGTTCTTTCTTCAAAATATTGAAAGGGAGAATCAAAACATAGATGACAATTGTGATTTCCATTACACCAAAACTCAGAGGTGTTAGTAAATGGACACATAACCAAAGTTAATCGATACTTGAGAGGCATTTAAGAACATGTTGTGAAACACATAGGGGGAATTGGATTATCCAATGCCCAACAATATCCCCCCCAACATGAGTCAGGGGTACTTCAAACCAAGATCTTTCACTCTGATACCAATCATTGGAATCATGATTTCCATTATAGCAAAACCCATAGCTGTTAGTAAACATATGCATCACTAGCATTAATGGATCCTTGAAAGGTGTTTAATCATATGTCATGAAACACATGAGGAGCGCCAGATTATCCAATGCCCAACATTCAGATCCTAAGGGGAGACTTCAATTTGAGAAAAAAATCTAAAAGAAGAAAAGGAGGGATCCACAAACTAGGTGAAGAAATTTTTCTTTTTAATGACTTCATAAACAACTCCCAAAGAGTCGATCTCGGCACCCAAAATGGCATACATACCTAGAACAACAAAAGGGGGGAAGTTCTAAAATTGCTTCCAGGATTAACAAAATTGTTATAACAAAATCCCCATCAATTTCAAACACCAATTTTTAAGCCACAATCTTGCCAAGTCATGGTTCTAACCAATGGCTTATCCAACTATCAATGAATTGGTTGGGAAACATGAGGAACATACCCTTCAAGTTTGAAGAATTCTTGTTAAGGAATCTATACTTTCTCCTTAACACAAAGACTTGGTGGAGGGATTCAAATATTTTCTTGGGGATAATAATATTTCACTTTCAACAACAACTCAAATACCTCAAGAAAAAAAATCAAAGACTAGAATCTATCCAACTTTGGCAACATTCATAAATATAAGACACAGTTACAAAAAGAGATGGCTGCCATGCAAGACACTTTAGTTTTGGTAGGAAAGACAAAGGATCTAAGTCATCAAGAGATAGTCACCTCTCTCAAACTGGAGTAATGCTTAAAGTAAGAAAATATTTTATTGAAACAAAAATAGGTGTCCAATGGTTGCAAGAAAGGAAAAAGAACACTCAATTTTTCCACACACCAATGATTAACCTGTTCAACCATTTTCAAACCTTCCTAATCGAGCTCACCGTTGACGGAAGGTTGACTATTAAAAAAATCACTAGAAACATACCCAAAATTGTGAGCAAAGAGTATAATGACCTATTTTGACTATGCAAGAGGTGGAAATTGTAGTAGTGGACATGCCTTAAGGAAATTCTCCAAGTCTCAATGGGCTAACTATAATTTTTTACCAAGCTTGTTGGCTAATTTTGTCTCAAGATATATGACAAATATTATAAGACTCTAGGTGCTCCTCTTCAATCCTCTCAACATTAGATGTCACATTTATTACACTCATCCCCAAATCATCAAGAGCCAAATCTCCTCACTATTATCCCATTTCCCTTTGTGGCACGATATACAAAATTATGTCCAAGATCATTGCCAAGGAACTAAAGCCCATCATCATCTCTCTCATTTCCCTAGAGAAAACAAGATACATGGAAGGAAGGAAAATAATGAATAGTGTAATCCTTGCACATGAACACATTCACTCTCTTAAATCCAACAAAACCCTAAGTATGATCATCAAGCTTGACATGCCTAAAGCCTTTGAAAATCTCAGTTGGAAATTCATCTTTCATATATTCGTAGCCTTTGGATTCGAAGAAAGATGGATTCATTAGATACTTTCCCTCATCACCAAAGCTTTCTTCTCCATCTTAGTCAATTACACTCCCTCCATCCCTTTCATTCCTTCAAGACGCATTAGGCAAGGGGATGCCATATCTCCTTATATTTCTCTCCCAATGGTTGAAGGCCTTGACTGATCAATCTTTGTTTCCCTCCAAGATGGACTCTTAGAAGGTCCCCCTTTAGGATATTCAAGTCATTCTTCCACTCATCATCAATTTTTGGATGACACTTTGCTAATGGGCACTCCCATTGTCAAGGAAGTGGCAACCTTCAATCACATACTTACTACATTCTCTAATTCATATAGAACTTCCATTAACTTAGCCAAATCCCATATATTTTTCTTTAACACTCCACTGGTTATTCAAACTCACATTTTCCCGCCTCTTAGTTTTCAAAAGAGATTCGTTTTGGCCAAATATCTGGGTGTCTCTCTAGCTAACAACCCTCTTAGGAGAATCAATTGGGAAAATCTTCTTCAAAAATTTGAAGCTCATCTTTCCTGTTGGACCTTCTGTTTATTAAATTTTGTAGGATGATTCACCCTCTTGATGAGGCTCATCATTGGGTAAAATATATGGACCTTAATACACCTCCAAGCTTACTAAAATCAACCCTTCTCATAATTCCTTACATGTTTTAATTATATTTTTCTAAATGAGATGAGCAAAAGTAAGATGTTATGTCTAGTGGTCTAATGTGCATTGATTGCTAGTTTTTGGGAGAAAATTATGGATAATTGAGGTGCAGGAACTCGAATGAGACAATAACGAGAGATTATAGGAGATGGATCTCCCTCTTTAAATCCTCACTTACTCGAAGATCCCTCAATCAAATCACTCTAGCTCGGAGTTGTAGGCAGTCGAGTCATGAGGATCATTGGTAGCCAAGCTAGTGATAGTTAAGAACTAGTTAATCTTAAGATTGGGAGCCAAGCCTCCCTAGATTTAAGGAATTTGTTGGAAACTTCAGTTGTATAAATAAAGAGACCTAGATCCTCATTAGGATTCGGGTTATTTATGCAAAATAGCTAAGCAGTTTCGAGTTGAAGGATTGTGACAAAAACATTGTTATGTATTTTTTGATATGTTAATGAAAATAAGCATTCCCTTGATCCAACACTGAGTTGACTCAAAGGAGTGAATCTCTTGGGTTAGGGCCCAACCCTAGCAGCAGAGGTTCATCTTACTGTACTTGTATGCTTAGGTTATTTCATAGACTACTTGTTAAATTGATTTTGGCATTGTTACATTACAAGTATTGGTGAATTTGACTAGTTTGCTTCCATTTGTGCATAGCTTTAACAATAGAATTAGAGAGATAAGGAAATATCCAAAAAAAATTGGTAACAGGTGGATCTTACCTCATTTCTCCCTTCAGGGACCATGGTTTGAGGAAAAATTCCCATTCAACCCAAAAAGATAGAATTTTGGTTTCTTATGAAATTTAGGGTTTTTTGCTTATTAAGTCATCATATTTCAGTTTCCGAAGGTAGGGTATAGTTTTCATTTCTGATATCTTAAGTTTTGTATTAGATTTCATGTTTCTTTCATATTTCAAGCATTTCCATGCATGAACTTGGCAAATAAATGATGCAAATTATGTTTCCTCATATTGTTGTAAACCCTTCTTGTTTTGAAATGATTTATGGATAAATGCCAACAATGATGTGTATGTTGCAGGAGTTTCAATATTGCAGGAAGACCTCATATCATCAGCCTTAGCCAAACCATACCCACTCATGATCGCCAAAGGCCACTAAGTTCTCAATCCAAGTTATCATTTCATAAGGATAATTTTCCATGCTTTTTGAGAAAATCCAACCATCATAGAGCTTCGGTTTGAGTTTTGAGTGAGTTCCAACCACTTCCTTGCCTTATTCCTTCCATCACTCACCTTCCCTAAGCTCCATGGCACTGTCCAAATCACTCCTTATGCTTTCGACCCGTTCCTGTAGGTAAATAGGGGATCATGTAGGTGAACTAGGACATCGTGTATGAAGACCTGTAGTGGCCTATTTTGAGCCCGATTTGTGAAAAATGCATCACAAAAGCTAGGAGAATACCCCTGCTATCCTCCCAATCCATTTAACTCTTTACACTCATCTCTCTCCACACCTATCCCACCTGTCATGTAACCAAGAAGGATTAGCATTCATGTTTTCACAAAAAGACAAAAAGAAAAAGGTTGTTATGCCTATTCATGTGCACAGTAGTTAAGTGCTTGTTTAGATTAGATTTCATGCTTAGGTTAGTTAGGAATTCACATGTGTTAAATTAGAATTCTTTTGAAGCAAGGTATCTTAACAAATAGCTAGATGAGTTGTGTGTTTTAGGCATCTATTTTAGTCTTTCATTACTACAGTTGGTAGCATTTCAATCCTCTCAATTAGGGTAAAATTCTCCTTTCACAATTGGTAATGAAACTTCTTCTAAATCAATAGAAGGTTGGTTTGAGAAACCCTAGTGGTCTATCACCCTAGCTCAGCAGTGACAAAGAGTTGACCCATTACATCTATTTATGTATACAACACTGTCACCTCGAAGTTTGTATGAACCCCACGTTGATGAAGTAAAGTTGGTAGCCTAGGAGTTGCAACATTCTTCCTGCAATATTGGTGCTCATCACCTCCTCAAATCAATTCTTCAATCCTTACATATTTATCTCTTATCCATTTTTGCTTCTCTAAAGGCCATTCTCAACAATATACAAAACAATTAGCGATTATTCCACTTGGGCGGTGCTAAGAGAGAAAACATGTGGGCTCTCATTTCTTGGGAGAAACTTTTCCAACTAAAGCTTGAAGGTGTATTTGAACCGAGAGATCCAAAAACTCTTAGTAAAGCACTCAACACAAAAAAATGATAGAGATAGATCAATAATCTAGAAGCCCTCTAGTGTAAGATGCAGAGACACAAATACACCCCAAACATTCAATAATTACAACTCTAACTGATAGGTAATATCAAAGGCTCAGGTATTTTGAATTTTTCTTGGGAGCACAAAATCTCATCAAGGAGTGTATCTTTTAGGAAGTAATAAATGGTTAAAGCATGCTATTATTGGAGGATTCTTAACACTAATGGCCAATATTATCTCATTAAAATCACCTCAATCATATTAAATACTCTCTTCTTACCCAAGGACTAACCTCTTTTTTGAATACTACGACTCTTCCTCCTCTCATTCTTCTTAGTGGTTCAGCTAGATAGATTGTACCAATTGGTTAGAGTTGGGTTCTTGTTCTAGTTGATCGAAAAAAAATTGCTAAAGTAGGACAAAATATTCTTCATTGGGTGGGCTAACATAAAGGAAATTTCAGCATGTGGGAGAAGCTATGGTATCTCAGAGATTGGCGTAAAACTACCTTCTTCTTATAGATTTTATTTTGGATCAAAACTCTTACTTGGGACAAGATTCAACGTCATGGATTCTATGAAATTTCAACCTACTCCCTCATCCTCTCTAATTTTAAATCTAGTAATCACCTCTTCAAGAACAGTGATCTAGTAATATCTAGCAAATTATTCTCAACAACCTAAGGAAATCAATTATTTCACTTTTTTGGGTTGATTGGGTTTGTAATCCTGCCGAAATATTCATCCTCACCTCGGGATTCTATCCTCATCTCTGCTATGTCATGAAGTGGAAGTTGAGAGATATCTCCCTTTCCCATCATGTTTAAAATGTTTATCCATTCATCTCTAATGGCTTTCAATAGAAGGGATTTCAAGGTTTCCTCATCTAGATTACTCATTTTTGCTCTCTTTAAGTTGTATTGAAATCTTTCAAGTAGGTCTTCCAAGTTTTCATCTTCTTTTTGCGTCATCTTGAATACCTCATCCTTATGATTGGTGGGCATGCAATAGTCCAGGTACCTATCCAAGAATGTTTGTTTCATATCATTCCAACTATTAATAGACTGAGTGGCTAATCCCATGAACCATTTCAAAGCAGCTCCTTTTAATGTTGAAGGAAACAGTTTGAGTTTTTGAGAGTCTTCCATATAATCATAGGTTCGACACAAGACTTCAAACTCAAATAGAAATGTTTTGGGATCCTCACTTCTCAACCCATGAAAGTTTGGGAGGATAGATGGTGAAATGTTTTTCATTGTTGTATGGGTTTCCTCATCGGCTATAGGGAATCCAAATGAGTTATCCCCATCCCTATTTCCTTCGTTGTACTCTTCTCCTCCATGTCTCCTCTCCTTCTACTCTACTCTACCTCCAAATCCTTACTACTCCTCTGTCATGATAGTTTCTTCAGAGTCCCTCAACGTCCTCTGGTTCTTCTATTAATGGAGGATGAGGGGAATTTTCCTTCCCTTCTTCTTCAGGTGATTCTACTCTTGAATTACATATGCTTCCTGTAGAAGTAAGAAAGGTCTTCCTCTAAATTGGATTTGGTAGATGGTGTAGGAGAATCCTCTAATTCAGCTGCTCCTTGAATTCCAGGAATCTTAAGGCTAGGGGTAGATGGTGGTGAATCTTGTCTATGCCTTGAAGAAGATGGAGTTGTGAAAATCGAACTCTTGGCTCTAGCTACAAACCTTCCCCTAGAATCTCTTGCTATATGTGTTTGGTCAATTTAGTGTTGTCTAAATTGCTATCATAAATTTTCAACCCGGGGCTCGTAAGCTGATGAAGTGAAGTGTACAATATATAATTAAACAACCTTTCCTAGTTCTTTTTGTCGTTTTTAGTTTATGTCTAATTTATCTTCCTAATGTGATGTGATGAAGTTATAAACAAGTGAGTGAATGTGTGTGTATCTGGCAATTTCTAAATGCTTCTTGAATTTTAAAGAGAAAACTTGAACAACAACTTGGAATGGAATTAAAGCTTCGAATGAAAGTAAAGCATCAAACAAAAAGACCAATGGCACTAGTCCAATACCTTTACTTCTGATAAGAATGAAGATGAAATCTATATTAACTCAGCTGAAAGCAAGAACACTACTCTAACTCGTCTATTGAATCTAAAGCAATGCAAAAATTAAGTGACAAATCACACTACTTAATTCTCCCTTAACATTCTTCCTTTAGCTAAATTGATCATGTGAAAAAGAGTTAGGAATGAATTAGAAATATGAGTCTAAAACTAAATAAACCAAGCTGCAATTAAATGATATTTTGGTCCCATAAAAGTTAGTGAATTATGATAAAAAGAACCATCAAGAGATTAGCAACTTGACAACACTTGATAAAGTAAACTAAGTAAGGAAACTAACTAAGCAAGGAAATTAATAAAAATCAAAGCGAAAGTCAGCAGTTTAGATAAGACAACTTCAGATGCCACTAGTGTTAAAAAGAAGGAAAAGCACACTGTCCCGGGCTCCTAACAAAGTTGTAAAAACACACACTGATCAGTCATGAAAAGTACAGAAACATAAAGCAGCATAATTCAAAAACTGTACATTAATATACATGGTGAATTAAAGAAAAAGGAATGCAGGAAAGTAAATTTAAAAGCTACTATACAATGGTTGTAGCAGACAGGGGCCCTCCAACCACTTCAACCAATTAAAAGATCAGCTACGCAGGTAAGAACAGAACTGTCTTTTTGGTATTAAATCATCACATGATAAAACACAATGGGGAGCATAAACGCTATATAAAAGAGTCTTTAAAACAAAGTTTACAGCAGCAAAAGATTAACTTCCAAAAAACTAACTAATCAGTGTGTAGAAACGCTTTATTTATAGCAAGAACACAAATTGTTCTGTGCGTAAACTAAGCTAACTAACAGCTAGGCAAAAGACACGTTCAGCAGGCACCGTGCACGGATTTAGGGAACGGTCATCATGGTTGATTAAATCCGCTGTTGGATTCTTGTCCCCTGCAGTCTTCGTGGCTAAAGAAGAGGCCAGCTGTGACTTTCGTGCTCCAACTGAACACGCAGAGCCGTGCCACCATTTGCAACCTTCTCGTTTGACCAGAGTTACCTCCATGTTGACCAGGGGTGTAGACGGCCAGTTTGGCTGAGCTGACAGCACACGCACCATGTACATAGTCATACAAACTTGCCCATGTGGCTCTTTTCTCTGGAGGACACCTGGATCATAACAAACAAGAAAATGGCTGCGGAATCTGGGATTGGCTGCAGAATCAGAGAACGGCTGCGGAAATCCTGTATCAGCTGCGGAATTGCAGCACTTGAACCAAAAATCTAAACCAACAGTCAATCATTAGCACAATTAGCGAATCATATTAAAAAGTCCTATAATGCAATGAATTGAACAAGTTGATGAAGGAAATGATGACAAAAGAAGGAAATGAGTAGGAAAAGGTTGTTTGGAGGATGGGTAAATGAGTGCAGGTTTGAGGCTCAACAGTCATCTTGTTAATGACAGCTGATATTTTTCTTGGATCCATCTCATCGAGAGGTGTAGGATTGATATAAATATCATCCAATTCTGATAAGTATTCATGGAGATATGAATTTATTTGTGTTATAGGATAATTCGTCAAGGTTGGCAAACAACCAAATAAGCCCTACTTGTGCTCAACGTTTTAGTATAAATAGAGGCGCCTTGAAAGTCATTTGGACTCACATCCTCTTCGTGATCTCTTCCTCTCCACTTGTCTTTGAGTTTTGGTGGGAGGAGAGATCTAAAGAGGATACGTAGCCCTAGAGGATGCCCTAGATCCTAATGCTATCATGGAGCATATTTTAATGCAGTGAAGGAAGCCTAAATAACGTAACAAGGAGAGATCTAATTGTTGTTCTAAAAGAGAAGCCCTACATTGCCCTATACATAACTCTATTGGAAAGCCCTACATTGCCCTATACACAACTCTATTGGAGAGCCCTATGTTGCCCTACACATAGCTCTATTGAGAGCCCTACGCTGCCCTATACATAGCTCTGTTGGAGAGCCCTACGCTGCCTTATACAAAGCTTTATGGAGAGCCCTGCACTGCCCTATACACAGCTCTATGAAGAGCCCTATGCTGCCCTATACACAACTCTATGGAGAGCCCTACACTGCCCTATATGCAACCCTTTGGAGAAGCTCTATGCTGCCCTAACCACAGTCCTCCAAGTGATATAAAGGAAGACTATTCAAGCATGCCCCGGTCACAGCCATGGCATGGAGAAGAGTGTTGAAGGGTATATGTTGAAGTCTGTCTAGCAAAGAAACATATGTTTTTTTGATAATAGTATAGTCACTTGCATGGAGAAAACAATGTTGATACATTGCAGTAGCATGATGTTGCAAGCAACAGATATATTGCAGCAACATGTTGATGAACATTGGAACATGATGGGTACAACAATGAAGTGTATCATAGCATAATGAGGGGTAGCACAATGGTGAGGTACAATAGTATGATACAACAAGTTCATAGTGCTGCTAGTATAACACATTGGGACATCAACATGATACTTAGTGCAGCAAGTATAGCTAGCATGCAATGGAAAACAAGCATGCTAGGGACAACAAGCATGCTCAGGAAAACAAGCAAGCAAGGGACAACAAGCTAGCTAGGTGCAACAAACACATAGGTCAGTATGGAAACATGGTACAATAATGGCACATGATGCAGTATAGTGATGAGAACCATCATGATTGATGAAGCATGATGAGATGTAACATTGTGATGATGGGTGCAACATGGTGCAACACGATGAGGTGCAGCATGATGGCGAGATGCATCACGATGATTTTTGAAGGAGTCACTTTGGAGAATCAGTTGAAGCAGCATGTCTTCAACTGATCTCATGTATCATCTTCTTAGAGATGGTCTATGTTCTCATCTAGATAAGTCAAAGTGTTGACTTCAGTTGTAAATGTACTATCTCTCTCTCTCTCTCTCTGCTGAACTATTGAGGAACATATAAGAATAATTGATCAAGGGTTTCCCCATATTGGGGTTTGTCCCTGGCTAGCACCACATCTTGTGTCCTCTTGTCTTGGCTTGTATTCTACAATTTATGTTTATGTTCTATCTGTAGTTTACTTTAATGTTGATGTGATTGCTAATCTGGAAAAGGTATTGAGCTAACTATAAAAATTGAAATAAATTTCTCTAAGCATAGAACATACCTAAACTTAAGAATCGTAGATGACAAGCATATATAATATTACCAAGTTACGACCCTAGGAATTTGGTTTCCCAACTAACCCCAACGGGGCCCACAAACTCTTGGTGTTCCATATCATGGGGTTAGGGTTTTAGGTTTTTAGGGTTTTATCTTATTGTTCAATAATAAAAAGGCCATTAATCCTCATTGTAAAACATTTCAAAGGCATGTATCTGCCACATCTCTTCTCAAACATAAGCTACCATCGCCCGAGTTAGTTTACTTCCATTCTGTTTGTAAGCATATTTTAGTGTTTTGGTATTGATGAAATGAAGTGTTATTTCTATTGCATCTTTGTATTTGTGGTTATATATGTATTTTTTTGAGTTCTTGTTTAAGTTCAGATTAGTGTATTGAAGAAAAATGGTGTTACTAGTTTGCCTACTATTCCTAGGAAATTTAAGCAATGTGATGCTTGTATCTTAGGAAAGCACAACAAACAATATTTTCATGATTCTCATTCCATAGCATATAGAAAACTTGAACTCATTCATTCTGATTTATGTGGTCCAATGCCTATTACTTTTGCAAATCGTAATAAATATATGATGACATCATTTATTTATGACTATATGAGAATGTGTTGGGTTTCTTTATTGAAGAACAAATATGAATCTTTTGAAACATTCAAGAAATTTCATGCATGGATTGAAAATGATGCACAACCTCATATTGTATCTATTTTTACTAATAATGGAAAAGAATATACATCAAATTAATTTGAAAACTATCTTTGCCAACACGGGATCAAACATCAAACAATCGTGCCTTATAATCCCCAACAGAATAGAGTCATTGAAATAATGATCAGAACAATCTTAAATATGGTATGTTCCATGATTTTTTTCAAGAATGTTAAACTGATGTTTTGGGTTGATGCATTCCTATGTGTTGTGTATATAAATAATAGGTTTCCTTATAATGCTATCAAAAAAATAATCCCTATGGAATGTGGTATGGCCACATTCCTTCGATGAGGCATCTCAGGGTTTTTGGTTCCACCTATTATGAAGTGAAAAAGAAGTTTATAGTATCTATAGATGTGATCTTTCTTGAATCTTTCAACGTTGAAAATGTTGTTGAGAGAAAACTTGATCGCTTGGATATATTTTGACATGCAAAGTATTTTCAAGAATTTGATAATGAGATTCCACATATTGAAGGGGGGGATTCCTATACTAAATCAATCCGTGTAATCTTCTTCTAAAGCACTCTCTCCCCTACATGAAGCACCAACCACTGATGACATTTTGAGTGATGTGATTGATAGAATTGGGAGACTAAATATTGATTCAACCCCATCTCATTCAAATGAGCAGCCTAGGCCATCTCAGAAAGGTCCTCCAAAATGGATGACAAAGACACTTCAAAGTGTTCGTCTCGATGAGGTTGGAAAGACAAGAACAAGAAGCTCAAATAAACACAATGGAGGTGATGTAGAAAATCCCGATTCATCAGTTGATATGGATGTTTCTTATGATTGTGAAGTAAATCTATTTATGAATTTCGAACCAACTTCCTTCAAATAAGTTGCTTCTCATGATCAATGGAAAGAAGCGATGCAACAAGAATATGATGCTTTGATAAAGAATGGAACGTGGAAGATGGTTGATCCTCTATTAGGAACCAATCTAATAGGCTGCAAGTGGGTCTTAAAGAACAAGTATAAATCAAATGGCTCACTTGACAAGCACAAATCTGGACTTGTGGAAAAAGGTTTTGCATAGAAGGAAGGGGTCAACTATGAGGAGACTTTTGCCCCCATAACAAAATGGGCTACCATCCGAACACTATTTTCCTTGGCAGCTCAAAATAGTTAGAAAGTCCATGAAATGGATGTAAAAATTGCTTTATTGAATGGATATCTGAAATATAATGTTTTTATGTCCCAACTAGAAGGATTTGTTGTGAAGGGTCGGGATCACAAAGTATGCAAGCTTGTAAAATCTGTGTATGGCCTCAAGCAAGCACCACGAGCATGGTATAAGAAGTTAACTGAGCATCTTCTAAAACTCAACTTCAAACATTATAATCTTGATGATGTAATTTTATTTGTCAAGAAAGTTGGAAAAATAGTTGTATATCTTGTGGTTTATGTAGATGATCTTCTGATGACAGGGAACAATGAGAGTTACATGGCATCCATAAAGAAGGAATTGAGAAAAGGTTTTGAAATGAAAAATTTGGGCTATGTTCACTTCTATCTCGGTATTCAAGTAACTCAACATCCGAAGTTTATATTCCTCTCTTAGAAGAAGTACATTGGATATCTGTTGAATGGGTTTGGCATGGTTGAGTGCAATCCTATGACTGCTCTAATGTAACATAACTTAAAGCTCACATCCAATGAAGGAAAATAATTTTAGGATGCAACAAAGTATAGACAACTCGTTGGAAGTCTCAACTACATGACTACTACCATACAATAGATTTCATCTGTTGTTGGAATCCTCTCCAGGTTTATGCAAAATCCTTGTGAGAGTCATTGGTCTACTTTAAAAACAGTTCTAAAGCACTTGAAGGGAATTCAAGGCTTTGTACTTAAGTATACACAGGTGGGTGACTTCAGCTTGATTGGATACTCTGATTTAGACTTTGATGGTGATAAATAAATTGGGTTATCTACTTCAAGTTATGTTATGAGTCTTGTATCAAGAGTTGTATCTTAGAGGTTACACAAACAATCAATTCTAGCATATTCCAC
Source organism: Pinus taeda (assembly GCA_000404065.3). NCBI lineage: Eukaryota > Viridiplantae > Streptophyta > Pinopsida > Pinales > Pinaceae > Pinus > Pinus taeda. Next base: position 56,781 of record APFE031515937.1, on the reverse strand, counting down.
AACTGAAGTAGAATATGTGGTAGTAGTTGAAGCAACGAAGGAAATTGTGTGGCTGAAGAAAATTCTGGAATATTTGCAGGAGAAACAAGTGCACTCAACTCCTCTTTCGATTGTTAACACTTTTGCAATAAAGTTGGCCAAGAACCCAAATTTCCTTAATCGAACGAAGCACATTAGTACAAAATACCATCTGATTCAACATCAAGTTGAGGCCAAAAAAAACCACCTATGACATTGTTCGACAAATGAGCAGATTGTAGAAATCTTCACCAAAGCACTTGGAAGGGAAAAGTTTGAAAGATTCATAATGATGCTTGGACTTGCCAACATCCCTTCAGATTAAGTGGGGGAATGTTGAACACCTAATCTTTTTGATTAGGAATCCTATGTAAATAATTGTAAATAGAAAAGTAAAAGAAGATGGAAGACGAAGAGACATTGGGAGATGAAACCCAATAGTCTCCCTCTCCTTGTATATAGTCATACTATCTTAATGAAATAAAACGACAAATTCATTTGGAGTCACTCCTAGCTTGACAATCATTAATCTTGACAACTAAACTTGAGATCTAATATCAATCGTTAATCACTTTTGAGATTAGGGTTGTGGATTTATTCAATAAATCAAACTCATAAAAGGAAGGTTAGGCTAAGGTAGAAGACACATTAGTGAGCACAATGACTAGTGACAATGCAATCTCAAGGATTGGGTGGAGAAGGAAATTCATCTAGGTGTGTAGATTCAAGAGGATGAGAGTAAGGAGAAAAATGGGTTGGGGTGGGGGGGGAAAAGATCTGGGAGAGAGAGAGATCCAACAACTAAGGAACAAAGGATTGATTTCTAGGAAGACTTCTAGCTAGAGATAAATTCATACAAGGTCATACTATAATTGAAGATTGCAAGAGGTGAAGTTGCCACACACGTGAATAGTAGTAGAAAAAACAATGTATACAACACATAAAATGCCCACATGTGCCGCAAAATAATGATATCAACCCAAACATACCGGATAACAATAATACAAGTCGTGTGTAGCTTGTACATGTAGTGTGAAAACAATATGGTCACATGGGAAAAAGGATTGCAGGTCATCTAGGTCATACAAATATCATTACAAGAGGTCTTTCTTAGCTGAAAAAACTTATGCTTTTGTTATAATTCTTCCTTAATGAGCATCTACTTTCCCAATTATAAAATATATTATATGTTTAAGAATTGAATTAATGAAACAACATATTTTAAAGGTGAAATTTATGTGTGTGCATTGGTTGTTTTTCTTCTTCTATTTATATTTTATTTACTTGTTAAAAATTCCAACAATGCTTTTATCCAATAGATCTGCAATAATTTAATTTATAACAAGATAATTTTATAGGTAATAAAGTGATAGTATGTGGGGTTATTAAAATTAATATGGTATCAAATATTTCACTCTAAGAGGAAGGCCAATTTCTAGGTTTTGCACAGATTGGCCAACAATGATTTGGTGGAGGTCATTTTTCAGAGGGAAAGATGGAGACCGTACCAATCAAGGGTTCGACATGAAATTAATTTTTTGTGGGTGTGTTAAAGGGAAAAAACATAGATCCATAGATATTCTCAATTGATCTATCATATATGCTAGGGTATATTAGCATATATATGAATCGACACCAACTTTGTATTCTTGTCAGTGCTAGAAGGACTTAGCACACAATAAATTTTATCAAATCTAGTAATGGAAATAACTTCTCTTATATTTGAAGCCCAATTGGATGAAGCGTTTAACTTCTTGTCCTAGGAAGCAAGGGTGACCTTGATTTTAAAGGAGAATGACCTATGGGAAATTACAGAGAGGACTTTCTATGCTGATAGATGAAATTCTCAAGGCATCTCATGAGAAGGACATCAAAACCAGAGAATGATCATGGATTTCATAAAGCATTATTTTATCCCAAACTTGAAAGATAAGCAGTTAGTGAGAGATAACATGAACAGGAAGAAGATCTTGAGAAACATGCTCATATCCATCCATACGTTGAGATATGATAATGTTACCATTTATTTGATGAGGATCACACAGATATGAGATTATCTAACAACCATTGGGGAGAAAGTAGATGAGACAAAACTAATCAATTTGGCCTACATGGGTTCACAAAACCATGTCAACCATTTTCCAAGCATGTATATGGTAAGGAGAAACATTCCAAATGGGACAGGTTTTGGGATGATTTCATCTAGGAAGAGGCTCGAAAGGAATCTAAGGCTATTAGGAAATGAGATGGAGAGGAGAACATAGCCCTAGTTAGTATGCCCAAGAAGGGAAAAGGGAAGGGTTCCAAGGGTAAAGTTGAGGGATCACAGTCGAGGAATAAAAATAAATTGAGCAAGTTCAAGTGATTCGTTTTTCATGAGAATGCATCACAGTGTCCAAAGAAGAAGAATGGGAAGGGTAAGTTGTATCATATAGTAGCATCTATGAAGGTACAATTTTACAAGTTTGCAGTGAAGTTCAAGAAGGACTTCTTCTCGGTATCATGTTTATCTGCTAGCACCATCACTAGGTGTGCTTGGTATGTGGATAGTGGTGCATCTTGACATATGAAAAAAAGTATGGGAGTTATTTAGCAATTTGATGGAGAAATATGTAGGGGTTCATGTGGAGCTTAGTGATATTCCAAGTATGTAATGAAGGGAGAGGAAACCATTAAGTTCCATATTGAGTGAGGAGGAACACTGGAAGCCAAGGATGTGTTATTTATATTAATAATAAATAAATTTCTCTCAATCTCAATGATGGAGGACAAAGGATATGTGGTCATGTTCGGGAATGGTAAGTTTCTAATTCATCCATAGGATACCAGCCTAGAAACAGTAGTGGCAATCTAGGTTAGAAAGGGGAAATTAAATAGGCTAAATGGAAAAATTTATCAAGCTTTGGTACATGATAATGAAAATATGTGAAAATTGTGGCATAAGAGGATGGGATACTTTCACTACAAGGCATTTTCGATCTTCAGGGATATTGTTACTAGTCTCCCAAATTTTAGTATTGAGCAGCAAGGTATATGCAGAGGGTGTGCACTTGGAAAGAATTCTAAAGTTTATTTTCCGAGTAGTGAGAGTAAGTTCGAGGGGATATGTGATCTCATTTATTCAAATGTGTATGGATTGATAATAGTGGCATTAATTCAAGGAGAATTGTATTATGTCACATTAATTAACAACTATTCCAAGAGAACTTGGATATTCTTTATGAATACCAAATATTAGGTATTCAATCAATTATGGGAGTTCAAGGCCCAGGTGGAGAACCAAACAGGTAAGAATATCAAGGTATTGAGGTTGAAAATGGAGGTATAACTCCAATGATTTCATAGATTTCTACAAGGATGCAAGGATCAAGAGGGAGAAGATAGTCTCATACAACCCTCAATAGAATGGGGTTTCAAAGAGAGAATGTTAGACATTGGATAAATCAATGCTCCCCGTGTGTTTCGTGACATGTGCTTAACCACTTCTCACCGATCCATTAACTCTGTCGATGTAATGATTTACTACCACCTGTGGGTTTTGGTGTAACGACAATCGTGACTCCAACAAGTGGTATCAGATCCAAAGGTCTTGAGTTCGGATCACACCCGACTCACATTGGGGGGAGATTGTTGGACATTGGATAAACTAGTGCTCCATGTGTGTTTCACAACATGTGTTTAACTTCCGCTTGTGGATCCATTAACTCTTGCAATGCGTCCATTTACTAACACCTGTGGGTTTTGGTGTAACAATAATCATCATTCCAACATAGCATTGGTTGATCATCAATCCTTCCAAGGAAATGATACATGGCCAGGATCCTCCTATGTTCCTTTAGGTAGAGGCATATAACTTAGTATTTAGGAAGACAATTGAGGAGGCACTTACTAGGGTGAAGTAAAATATAAGACATTTGACAATATTTGGTTTTCTAATATACATACATGTGCATGCAAAAAGGAGGAAAAAGTTGGAGGCTTCAAGGGAGAAGAGTATATGGGATATAATGAGAGCTTAAAATCTTATAGGATATCCATACCAATGTAAAGGAAGACAATTTTGATCAAATATGTTAAGTTCGAGAAGAACTTGACTTAGGAAGTCTCATGAGTTTCCACTAGAATTGATAGATGATGAGGAGTAGGAGGCACTAAAGGGAGAGAAGCATGTAGAGACCTCCAGTTCAAGGATTCAATATTCAAGTGGGGAGGAGTCAGTAGCTCCTTACAATTCTATGAGGATACCCAGGTGGTTTTAGCATGCACTGAACCATGCTTAGGAGAACATTCATGGAGAGTAAGCGTCCAAAGAGTTTTCTAAACTACATGGAACTATTGAGTAACATCATTGAGGAGGAAACAAGCTAAGAGGTTTGGAGGAAATCCATGGTGAAGGATGATGCAGGGGAAATTATGTCAAGATCGAAGGGAAAGCCAATTCCAAGTGGCTCTTCAGGAAGTACGCTAAGGAGTGTTAATGATATTCACATTAAACAATTAATTCCACACAAGTCTTAGCATATATATGTGTGTAAATCTTCCAAAGGACTCTTTAACCTTATAAAATTACCTTAACTAAAGGATTTATTAATTAATTTATTTTTATAAGAAAAACTAGTTTAATCTAATGAAATTCAAAGGCTATTTTCATTAGTGAGTTAAATGTATCTCAAACATTGATATCAATTGAAGTTGATATCTAGTCTCAACCATCAATCAATTTTGATATTAGGTTTGTGGATTTGGTCAATAACTATCCATTATGAAAGGAATTCTACGGAAGGGAGAAGACACATTAATAAGCACAAAATATAGTAAGACAATGAGATCTAAATGATTGTGGGGATAATTACATTCATCCAAGTGTGCATATTAAAAATGAATATAGTAAAGAGTAGCAAGACAGAAAAAGATCCAATAACTGGGAAACAAAGGACTAGTTTCAAGCCAAATTTGCAACTAAGGAGGAATCCATACATGGTTGTATTGCAACTAGAGATTGCGTGAGGTGGAAATTTGCCACACACATGAATAGAAGTAGTAAATGTGATCTATGCAGCATGTTTAGTGTCCATAATTGCTACACAATAATTATATCATCTCACAAATGTTGCAAAACACTAGTACAACCCACATTCAACTTTCATGTGTAGTCGGTAGACAACATGGACATATGGAAAAAAGGATTGCAAGCCATATGCATCTATTTGTATGAGGACCTTCTCAAATAAAAAATCAAGTTTTTTCTATGTAATTTTTCCTCAGTGGGCACGTATTTTCTTAGCTGGGAAAACCATTATATGTTGAAGACTTTAATTAATTGAATAGAAAATTTGAAGGGAAAAAATTATTTGTGTGCATTGGTTTTTTTGCTTTCATTGTTTATATTTTATTTACTTGTTAAAAATTCCAACAGTGCTTTTATTCAGTTGATATGAAATAAATTAATTTAGAGAAAGCGAATTTTTCAGGTAATAAATTACCAATAGTCGGGGTTAGTAAAATTAACATGAAGAGCATTATGAGTTCTTGGTCATGCTCTTTAAAAATTTATGAACAAAATTTCCATGGCTCATCTTAGAAAGTTTGTGTGTGTCTTTTTTTTCATAATACACTTATCCATGGAATGTATGTTTTATCCATGTACAGAAACTACTTGTAGATGAATTCTAAATATAAAAAATAAACAATGACGAGCATATAAAACAAATTAACAAAGATTTTCCCCTGAATCCCAAAACTAGGACTACCAGGTTGATTTTTCATTATGTTCCTTTTAATGTTACAATACATATATATACATGTTGAATCATTCAAAAACCACAATCCATTAACCCTAGATTAGAAAATAACCGTAGTTCCCTTGATAAGATCTACAAAATACCATGGGCAGAAAACCATCATGCCCAAAACCATGTGAAAAAACCATGCACAAAACCATAGGTAGGTTCGCCCACCAAATATAGGGTCCAAAAAGAATTATTGGGGCGCTACCCTGGACCCTATGCAAGGGGCCTACCACCCTCCCAAGACACCCCGACAGATGGGGCTAAGCCCCCCCTGTTGCACCCGACACAACGAACAGGGAGGGCTAGTCGTGGAAAGAATATAACACACACCCAACATTCTCCCACTTATTGTTTTCTTTTCCACACAGGGGGTCATAGGAGAGCTTAGTCATTGGTCCAACCCTGTAACACCCATTATTTCTCTACACCAAGAAAACTTCTCAGTGCTCATAGACTTTGTCAATGCATCTACAACATTCTTCGAAGTGTCCACCTTTACTAGCAACACATTTTTGTCCTCAACCATATCTCTCACAAGGTGATACTAAACATCAATGTGCTTTGTCTTTGAATGATAAGCAGGGTTCTTTGCCAAGAAAATTTCACTGTGGCTGTCACAGACTATCCTTATAGCTTGTTGTACTAACCCCATACTTGAACACAATCTCTGCAACCAAACTGCTTCCTTGTTTGCATGAGTGGCTGCCATGTATTCTGCCTTCATAGTTGAAAGTGCCACTACGAACAATCTCTTGCTCATCTAACTAACTACTCCTCCAAATAGGTTAAACACATACCCACTTGTAGATATTCTCTGATCCAAATCTCTAGCCTAGTCTACATCAAAAAAGCCATGGATTTCTAAAACTTTGTCCAATCATGGTCTTCCTTGGTAGTGTTGTAGCATGATTAGTTTTGATCAGACTGTATGATCAAACAATTTTAAATTTATGTATTAAATTGAGATTGATTGATAAATAAATAAACGAGGGTCAAAACATTTAAAATGCACCCTACCTAGTTTTTTTGTATAAATTAGGGAAAAGAGGTAACCTGTTTAATAAACCTTGGAAATACAACTTATCCTAAAGTTTTGGAATTCATTAAAAAATTTCTTCTCTGAAGATCTGATGAGGATCATGAGCACTAATCCCCGGGCACATCCTTGTCGTATATTTCAACTTTGCCCAAATCCGATGGCCACCTAACTATTTCGGACCTCCCCCGATGTGATTTTATTTAACGTCGGGGGAGGGGTCCGAAAAAGTAGTTTCCCGCTGCTATGTGTTCTTCCACCGAGATTGCAGACCCCCCTCTACCAATACAAGAAATCGCTCTACCCTCCCTCTGAAAACAATATCCCCTCCCTACGTAAACCACCCATCTTAATTACATTGACTTTCATAACATTTCCTTGCCAATCCACCACTACCACTTATCTCCTCCTGCCTGACTGTAATTTCACTTACTTTTCCATTCCCACACCTTCCTTCTGCATCCACACATCAACTATTTTTGCCAACCATGTGCCTCCACATCATCTCCTACCTCCACATCATATGCTTGTCTCATGGCAGCTAAAACTATGCTTTCTCCCTATACAATAGTAATGTAAAACTTTCAAAAATTGAAAGAGGTTTATATTGCTAACCTCCTTTTGTACAAAAACCTCTCTCATTTTCCTAACAATTTTTATGGTTTGGGAGATGAAAATGCATCTTTGAAGGCATGTCTTCTAGAAATTTCCTGTTTTAGTCACCTTTTTGTAGAGAATATTGTGGCCAAACAAAGTTGAATATTTGGAACTGGAAGAGGTTTTGGTTCATAAGATTCAAAAATACAAAATAATATCTCACTTTTTATATAGGTGTCAGGGTTTGGGAGGTACACTCTCATCATGTTTAGCCTATTTTTCTGACTGTGCAACGTCCTGTTTAATCCACCTTTTTGCAGAAAATATTGTGGATAATCATAGAAGACACTTGGGAAACTGGAGGAGGTTTTTGTTCCTAAGATACAAGACTACAAAAACCTCTCTAAGGTTTTACACAGATAGCTCATATCAAGATATTCAAAGGGATTATTGGACCCTATCTTTTAGAAATTCGAGAGGAAAAAGTTCAAAGATAGTTAGTGACTTGGAGGCCACCTCATCAAATATGAGTTGCAATCAAATTCAAATTGCTCTTATTTACCAACAAAAATCCTCAAGGATAGTACTAGAACTCTTCAAATAGTTTTAGGTACTTTTATTTGTGTTCTATTTTTGTAATACAGTTTTTAGATATTTGTAATATCTCTTGATATTTTTATCAAGATATTTTGTAAGGAAATTGTATAAATACTTCATCAATTGAAGTAATATGGGTGGGATTTTGATGCCAAGTCTCTTCACTTTGTAATAGTTTCTATTATAGGATTTCTAATGAAAGCCTCCTGACTCTAGTTTGACATAATTTTGTGTTTTATAGTATGAATTTCTAGTGTTTCATATCTTATTTCTACACATGTTCAAAGAATTTATAGGAAGGTCTGGGAAAATGTAGATTGAGTATCAATCTATTCTTAAATCCCCTAGAAAATCATAATCTTTAGAAAGAGATTAGCTAATTGGACTGTTTGTCCAAGATAACTCCTCTTTGACTAGTTTTTGCTTTATGCCTTCTGATAGCCATTAAAAGAGATTAGCTTATTAGACTATATGTCTGAAATAACTCCTCTTAGAATTCGTTTTAGTTTGGCCTTCTGTCATCCTTTGAATATATGTTTTGTTGGAATGTAGAAATCTTCTACACACATCCAAATTTTCCTAGTTATTAAGAAGTCTATCTGATCGCTTAATTATTAGGAATCTCCTTACATTATTCTATCATAATTCTTGAAAATCTAAGTCATTATGTTAGGCTGGAAGCAGACACGTTCTGAAGGGACCTTGTGAGAGAGGCCTTTAATCATGAATAAGGATTGTCATTGATTAGCAAGCACCCCCAATTAAAACCATGAATCTAGCCATTTTGATTTAAATATTGTTATTCAGTGACAGGAAAACAATGTTAAACAAAGCCTCATAACCACTAAGGGAGACCCCTCTGGTTCAAGGGCCATCTTGAACCTAAAGGTTAGCTGAGTTGGTTTACTAGCATAGTTTTTGCAGCTAGGGACTGCCTACGGGAAACATGTACAATAGGTAGCACAGATCATAATCACTAGTGCCATGCAAACACCTGAAACCCGCATCAATGTTGGCCAATGCTTCTTCCCTGGTTTTGAAATAAACCTTCTCAATAATACCACTACATGTGCAATGCCTGGTTTATTATAGACCATTTCATACATCAAGCTACTAAGTACACTTGCGTATGGAACATGGGACATGTCCTCTTCCTCTTCTTTTATCTTGGAACATTTTTCAGTAGATAACTTTACACCTACAGGAATAGGAACCTTCATCGGTTTACTATCCTTCATATTAAACCTATATATTATTGTCTCAACATACTTCCTCTAGTTTTACCAAAGCTTCCTCTTTTCCTAATCTCATTTAATTTCCATGCCCAAAATATAGTTTTCAGCACCAAGATCCTTGATGTCGAATTTGGAGGATAATTGGGTCTTCAAATCCTGGATAATTTCTTTGTCATTTCCAATCAACAACATATCATCCACATATAAGACCAGATAAATAACATGGTCACCAATTAATTTAAAATACACACTGATTTGAATTGGATTATTATATTGTTTGTCATCCATTGCGATGCATTTGCAGTGGATGAATCAACACACAAGACCAATTTTACCAACGGGACTTAGTTTGGCGAAACGGAGTCCGAAACCTTCTGAGAGATTTTTGAGGCATCAAATGATGTTTTTTGGGGGTAAAACTTGGTCGCTTATGTGCAACACCTTCTCATGTTAGTCTACACATTGAGAGATTTCCAATGACGCATGAATCGTGTTAATCGAAGTTTGCATGCATGTCACGTCAGCCCCCATTATTCATGGAAAAGGGGCTAACCACGTGTTTGTGATGTAAAAGACTCTATAAGGGTCTATTTTGTAACTCTAGCTAAGAGTTGATGTAGTCAAACGTAACCACTAGTAGGCTATCCATTTGTGTTATAACCGAGCCACTAGGAGGAAGAGGCATTCCATTCTTTCGAGAGAATTTTGTTCCATAGTTGAGAAAAGATAGATAGGAGAGATAGGAGGTAGAGCACACAGAGATGATATGTGCGTTGTAGCAGCCCATGGGCCACAAACATTACTTCTTTGTATCTGCAACCATATTTCCAAACAGAGAAAGAGAGTGAAGCAACCTCACCTTTTGGTTGGGTTTTCTCCTGAAAGGCTTTCCCAGGGAGAATATCTTGTTTATTATGTGTGTGTGAGCTTATTTTGTCATTATTTACTTTTATGCTTGATTTACTTTTACATGCATGCACTAATTATAGTCAATTTTACAGATCTAGAAATTAAACAAAACTGCAATAGTGTAGAATCTCAAACTGTCCAGTGGAATATCCATGGCTATTTACGGATCACACATAGTGATCCTCTTTTCCTCTAGTGAAGCCAAGTCCCTGTATATATGTATCAAATTTCTGATGCCACGTCCTTGGTCAATGTTTTAACCCATACATATACCTTTTTAACCTACGTACCAATTCTTTCTTTCCCTTCACTGCAAAGCCTTCAAGTTGCTTCATGTAGATCTCTTCTTCTAGATCCCCGTGAAGAAATTTTGTCTTCACATCCATTTTTTCTACCTCAAAATCAAAAGAAGTAGCAATAGATAAAAGTAATCTAATATAAGTTACCTTGGTAACAGGAGAAAATATATCACCAAAATCAATTCCCGACACTTGGGAATAACCTCTTTCAACCAACCAAGCTTTGTATTTCTCCACCTTTCCTTCTGCATTCATATTCTTCTTAAACACCCATTTTCTTCCAATTAGTTTCCTTCCACTCGACAACTCCACTAGAGCCCAAGCCTCATTTTTTTCCAAAGATGACATTTCATCAACCATGGCCTCTTTCTAGAGTTTTCCATCCTCTGAATCCACTTCCTCCCTGAAAGTTATGGGATCACCATTAGTAATATATAAAGCAAAATTTAAATAGGAAGAAGATGGATTGTACTTTTCCAGATGCCTTCTTTCTCTAACTAATCTTCCCATAGCTAGATTCTGTGGCTCTTCATCTTCTAATTATTGTTTTGTTGTAGAGCCTAATTCTTCCTCCTTTAGATCAAACACTCTCTTCTCAAGTTCCTTTGGTAGGACTTCATGTTTAATAACATCTTTCACCTCTCTAAACACCCATCTTAGTTGTACACAACAATCCTTGTTTCTGGGTTGCAAAGCTTATAACTTTTTAAATCATCCTTATACCCAATAAAGATGCACCTTTCATATTTACTATCCAACTTGGTTATTTTCTCTTTTGGAACATGTACATATGCATCACAGCCAACTACCCTCAGATGTGAAAGAGAGGGTTTCTTACCAGGCCATACCTCATGTGGAGTCTTATCCTCCAATTTTGATGAAGGTGATCTATTAACCAAGTAACATGCAGTCTCCACCGCCTCTGCCCATAATTCTTGTCCTAACTCTGCACCACTAAGCATGCTTCTTTCTTTTCCATCAATGTCCTGTTCATTATTTCTGCAACTCTGTTTTGCTGAGGTGTGTATGGATTAGTCTTCTGCCGTGCTATACCACAATTCTTACAAAACTTTTCAAATTCCTTCTTGGAAAACTCTCCACCAATATCTGTCCTCAGCACATTTATCTTCTTCTTTGTTTGGTCTTCCATTAGAGCCTTAAATTATTTAAACCTATCAAAGATTTCAGATTTCTTCTTGAGGAAACAAATTCATGTATCCTTTAGAAGTCGTCTATAAATGATACATAGTAAACAAACTTACCTAGTGATGGAACTGATGTAAGTCCAAACATATCACTGTACGAAATCTCTAATATCCCTTTCACCCTCTTAACACCAGAGGTGAAACTCACCTGATTATGCTTCCCATATACACTTTATTCATAGAAATCGAAAACCAATTAGAAATTAGACATAACTGCTACTATACCATTACCATGAAGTATTCAAAGGACCTTCTCTATAATGTCAAGCCTTTGATTCCATAGCAAGGTCTTTTCTCTAGATACCACTAGATATTTTGCTCCACTTTCAAGAACCATAGAACTATTGCACCCATCAATAGAAATACTACCTAGAAACTTGTATAGAGTTCCAATCTAAACTCCCTGCATCAATATTAGTGCTCCCCAAACCATCTTGTAGGTATCTTTCTCAAACACTGTTTTTACACTTGCATCATCCATCTTGCTTCCAGAAATCAGATTTGTGGCTAATGCAGGAATATGTAGAATACCTGGAGCTGTTCCAATCTTTCCACCTTGCAACTTTAGTTTGAATTTTTCGAGCCTAATGATTCCACCCTTCCTTTCATCCCCTAAGAAGATATCACCACCATCATATTTCTCATACTCGTAGAACCACTCCCTATGGGGAGTGAAGTGAAAGGATGCACCTAAGTCAATCAACCATGCCTCATGATCTACATGTGTACTTGAAGAAGAATCCAACTACACATCCCCACCATCATATAAGGTGGTTTTCACCTCTACAAAAGGGGCATCATCAGATCTGTTTCCTTTCTTAGGAGCTTTACATCTACAATCATTTTGGAAGTTCCCTTCCTTTTTGCATTTCCAACACACATTTATAAGTTTTCTTGGAGATTTAGATCTCCCACTTGAGGACTTATTTTTGTTTCCATTCTGGGACCGTCGTCGTACAGACATGACATATCCATTCTAGTCCTCCATATTTTTCCATCTCATCTTCTCTGATAGCAAGGATGAGAATATTTTATCAAACTTCAAGGAAGTTGTATTGCTACCTACTGCAACAACCAGACTATCCCACAAATATGGTAGAGAACACAACAAATGATGCACTTATCTTCATCTGAAATTTTAATATCAATAGATGACAACTAGCTTACCACAATATTAAAGGCATTTAGATGCTCTGTCATCGATTCTTCGTCCTTCATCCTTATGTTATACAACTTTTTCCATAGGAGTAGTTTGTTCACCAGAGACTTACATTGGTACAAAGTCCCTAACTTGTACCACAAAGCCTTTATCATAGCTTCCCCTAATACATTCAACAATAATGAATTTGAGATACACAATCGTATTGTGCTCTTCATTTTCTTATCCAACTTTGCCCAGAATTCATCTGACATTTCCATTGTTTTAGTTCCCAGATCTACCACGATCCATTGATATTTATCCACCAAAAAATCCTCCATCTTGAGTTTCCATGACACAAAATTCTGACCATCAATTTCTTGATCTCTATCTTTCCACTACTCATCATGTTCTTTCAAGGCAAGAATCGATCTCACAGATCTCCCACTAAACAGGGTCCACCACAAGCCCAAGAATAACCCCTCAGTAGCAAAGGTGTCCCCTTGAATTTGAAACAACTCTAATACCAAATGTAGGTTTTAACCCTATTATAGCATCATTTTTCACCATTATATACTTGATGCTCTGAGTCATGTACCTGGGCAGCCCTTTCCCTTCAAACTACGGGTTACACCGGAAGCCCACCTATAGGATCCTGTTGCCGAACTGTATCCCAATTGAAAAAATTGTTATGGGGTGATATAAATACACCTCATGGGGAAGGCCTAAGGGGAGAGAAATACATGATATTGATATTATATCTAATTGGTCCTTGATCAAGTTTGATTTATCCCTATGCCTCCTACACTCCCAGTTATAGGAAACCCTTGTTTCCTCATAGAGATGTCCATCTCCTTTATATGGCATCTAGTGTATGCATTTGAAAGAGGATTGTTGAGGCTTTGGCTGGAAGTATTTGGAGGAAGGTTTCACTTGGAGCCGTGGTCGAATTAGGTTGTATTCTTCCACATTCTTTGCAGTCATCAATAAAAAAGCTCTATCTTGTTCCTGATGTAATGATATTTATGCTTTAATTCATGTTATGATCTAATTATGTATGACTTCATGTTTTATATCTATATTCTTATATGATCTAACATTCATATCTTGAACATGCTTTGAACTATTACTAGTATATATGATTTTCTTTAATGAGTTGTAGGTTTTGAAGCATTGGAGGAAGCAAAAGGTTTGGACCCTATGGCAACATCCTCAAATGTAGGACCTATGGGTACTATTTCTTCATCTCAATTTAGTAGTTTAAGCATTAGGATTTCTTGTTGGTTTTTTTTTTTCTAAGTAAAAGTAATCTATTAATATGTACAAAAAGATACAAAGAGGACAAGGCCTCACCCAAGGTATCGTAGAGTATCAACCAAATCTGGACTACCACAACATTGGGGAAACTAGTCCAGTGAGAGCATAAACCTCAAAAATGGTATCACTTCTCAAGTCTAGATCCCACAAAAGAAACAGTAAGATGGCTCCTTGATGATTAATCCAGATAGGAACCAGAACCCAAGCAACACTAGCAAAAAGAAAAAGACCAGATAATGAACACCTAGGCAGCCACAGTTGGCCTCAAACTATCATCAGGAAGCCCTTGTGTATTCCCCTTCCCTTGGTTTCCACCTCTTGGTTTCCACCAATGTGATATAGCGATGCGATTTGATCACAATCGCATATCGCTATAGGTAAAGGCCTTGCCCTTTGGTCTCCCCATTCTGTGATTCGCTGTCGGGTCTGCATCATCGCATCGCATATATGAAGGTGTAATGGCTACGCCCCTTCATTTCTGCCGATGTGATATTGCGATGCGATCAGATCGCAATCGCATATCGCTATAAGTAAAGGCCTTGCCCTTTGGTCTCCCCATTCTACGATCCACCGTCGGTTCCGCATCATCGCATCTTACATATGAAAGTGTGAAGGCTCCACCCCTTGGTTTCCACCGATGTGATATTGCGATGCGATCTGATCGCAATGACATATCGCTATAGGTAAAGGCCTTGCCCTATGGTCTCCCCATTCTGCGATGCGCCGGTCCTCGTTTAATCGTCGATCACCATTACCATCACAACCTACATGGCAGGCCTTTCAAAACTTGAATCGCCAGAAGGGTGCATGGCAACAGAGTTTCCCCCTTCACCATGCTGAATGCCACCAAATAGGCCATGTGAGGTGAAGAGGGATTCTTCCATCATGTTCTTACCAGTATCCCTGCAATTACTGCGACTAGGAGTGCCTTCCTGAGTCTTCTCCTTCTCAACTATTTCATTGAATTCCTTCATCTGTGCATCAATTGTGATAGAAGACAATTCATTAGCTTTCAGAGTAGTGTTACTCTCCACCCCTATGTTGGCAAGAAGGTCAGCCACCTTATTTCCTTCCCGGCGAATATGTTTGAAATTAACTGCCATGAGGGCTCTGAGCCAATCTTCAACAAGTTCCAGTCTTTCGGCTAGTCTCCAACTGTTGCCAATTTTCTTTGAGAGAGTCCCTTGCATAATTTTTTTCACCATATTTATTAGTATTTGAGAGTCACCTTCAATGATGAGAGGTAAAAAATCATGTGACTGAGCTAAAAGTAGTCCTTTCCATAACCCTTCAAGCTCAGCTGAATTATTAGAGTCCCATCCTTTCGAGCCTAGAAAAGTTAGAAGGATGGCCCCTTTATGATCTTTGAAAATTCCTCCAAACCCGGTTTTACCTGGATTGCCTTTTGAGGCTCCATCGAAATTCAGTTGGAACACATTCTGAGGAGGAGGGATCCATTTGTCTGAGATTGGACTTTTTGCTATAGTTTTGGTTGAAATTTTCAATTCTTGATTCCAATGTAGATTCCAATTGTCCCAAATAGTCTTTTCCTGTGGCAGTGGAAGGTCGTCGTCATGCCAAGATTGGAGTAGAAGAGTTTCCTTGAGGTTTTGACAGACATTGTTCCAAATGATGTCCATAGGCATTGACTGATTCTTGAAGATGCATTTGTTTCTATCCTTCCATATAGTCCACATAAGCAGGCCGGGGATAAGCTTCCATAAGGAGTTAAGAATCTTGCTCTTATAAGGATTTCTTACCCAATTCAAAACAGTGGTAGGGATGTCTTCCTTAATTCAGTTATCCCTTTGACATCTAAAACTGACTTTTTCCTAGAGTTTATGAGCCAGAGGGCATGTTTTCATGAGATGCAAAGTGGTTTCTTCTTCTTGATTGCAATTGGGGTAGATGGAAGGTCCATGAAAGTTTCTCTTCCGTAGATTATCCCAGGTGAGGATTTTTTTCTGACAAAGAGCCAGAGGAAAGTGGACACCTTCGGCCATAAGTTGGGAGCCTAGATAGCTATCCACAGTGGATCTTTGAATGCAAATTATTTTATGATTATGTTGTAGGCTTCATGTGTTGTGAACATTCCCCTGTCTTCATATCCCCATCTAAGTACATCCTTCTTTTTTGAATATCTAATTTTCTGATTGGAGAGTTCTATTCCTAGGATCAGTTGATCTGACTCTAGGCCATTCCGGATAATGTGATCAGGATTGACCCATTGCCTGAAGCCATGCGATAGGGTGGGCTTCCAATATTGATTTATATTATCAAACCTGTGATCTTCCCAATTGGGAATTTGGTGAGGATTAATCAAATATTTTAATCTATGTTGTTGCTGCCAGGAGTCCTCCCAGAATCTCACAATAGTACCATCCCTGATCTCCCAGAAGCTATGCTGCTGAATTAGATTTTTATGTTGCTTTGCTGCATTCTAGACTAAAGAACCCGGTCCTATATTAGTGAGTCGGATGAGATCCTTAGCAGGTCTGTTATTGGCATATTTAGCTGTCCATAGAGTGGCCCACGGAGTGTGGGGTGCAGTGAGCCAGTTCCACCAGATACGTGCTCCCATAATAGCATTTCTATGATGAGGATCACGAAGCCCAGTCCCTCCTAAGTGCTTAGGAAGACATACTTTTTCCCATTTAACTAGAGCCCATTTGCATTTTTGACCTGAGTTACCCCATAGAAAGGATCGTTGGAGATTTTTAATTTCTTTGAGAACCCATTTAAGCGTTGCTAAGATTGAGAAAAGATATAGTGGCATAGATTGAAGAACAGATTTGATTAAGATGAGGTGACTCGGCAAGTTGAGGGATCTATGGGTCCAGGAAAAGAGATGCGCCTCTAATTTTTCAAGGAGCAAATTCCATGAGGAGTGTTTCAGGGTGACATCAATAAGGGAAGCTCCTAGGTAGTTAGATGGAAGAGAGGCTATCGGGAAACCCAAAATTTGAGCAATGGATTCTTGGGAAACTGTAGGGGTATGAAAGAAGAAAATTTGAGATTTGGCTTGGTTTATAGAAGCTCCAGAGGCAGCTGAAAAAATGTTTAATAGATATTTTAACTTGCGAGATTCTTGGACTGAAGGATGCACATAAAGCATGTTATAGTCTACAAATTGCTGATGGGTGAAGGGAGGGGAGTTGGGAAAGGAGAGGCCTTGTAGTTGCTGTGAGTGAAGTGCATCTTTGATGCATCTACCTAGACCTTCCGCCATGATAACAAACAAAAAGGGAGATAAGGGATCTCCTTGATGAATACCTCTAGAAGGATGAAAGGGGGAGGAAGGAATTCCATTGATGAGGATGGAGAAGAAGGTGGAAGAAATGAGACTCATAACCCATCTAACCCATGGAGGGGAAAAACCAAAGGCATTTAGCATTTTTTGAATATATGTCCAGCTTAGACTATCAAATGCTTTTATAGATCTATCTTAAGTAGCATACCTACTTTTTTATGTTGCTTCAAAGAGTGGATGATTTCGTGTGTTAGGATAATGCCATCCATGATTTACCATCCCTCCACATACCCTGATTTCTCTGGGGAGATAAGTAAAGGGAGCAATGGTTTAAGCCTTGAAGTAATGACTTTGAAGACTATTTTGTAAATGACATTGCACAGCGCTATAGGCCTGAATTTGTCAGGGGTTCTAGACTGCGCCTTATTTAGGAATGAGGGTAATGAAAGTGGCATTCATGGATGGGAGCATCCATCTATTGGCTCTAGATTCTTCTACAACCTGCCAGACCTCCAATTTAATCATCTCCTAGAAATTGTGAACGAAGTTATAGGTAAACCCGTCAGGACCTAGCACCTTTCCTTATTTTAGCTGTTGGACTGCTTTTTCCACCTCCTGTAAAGTAATTGGCTGGAGGAGCAACTGATTATGTTCCTTAGTGATGATATTTGGAATGGATTGGATTATTTTATCAATGGCCTCTGTCCTATCTGTTTGAGTCTCATGATGAACCTGTTTGAAGTATGTCAGAAGTTCTTGTTCTATGGTTGCATGGTCCTCAACTTTTTCTCCTTGACTATTATGTATATGGGTAATGGTGTTGGCCATTTTCCTTTGGATCATAGAGCGGTGAAAGAACTTTGTATTCTTTTCACCTTTCTTTAGCCACTTGACCCGTGATTTTTTCCTCCAAAGAACTTCTTCTCTTCTTCTTACTTGTCCCTTTCTAGGATTTGAGATTGTAGGTGTGTTTCTTGCTCTGAAAGCTGCTCTATTCGCCCTTCTGTGATGATTTTTTGTTGCAATTCTATCATTACTTTATTTAGTGCAGTTTGTGCCTAGATTATATTCCCGAATATAGACTGGTTCCATTGTTTGATATGAAATTTTAGACTTTTTAGCTTTTGGTGGAATTGGAACATTTTTTATCCCTCCAAGGTCTTGAAGCTTTTTCAGATCATGTTGATGAAGTTGTTGAAATCTGGATGTGACAGCCAAAAGGCTTCAAAGTAAAAGGGCCGACGTGCAGTGTTGCCTGGTCTGGTCCATTGGAGTGCGATTGGCCAATGATCAGAACCTGTGAGGGGAAAAACTGAGGCTAAGAGGTCTCCACCTAAATGGATAGCATTATCAAAGAGAAGGAATCAATCTAATCGTGAGGATATTTGATGAGGCTCTGCTCTTTTATTGTTCCAGGTAAAAAATCCATTGTTGAAGGGTAGATCAATGAGCCAATTATTCTGGATGAAGTCCTTTAGATGACCACTTTCTTTATCTAGTCTGCGTCTACCTCCCCTTTTATCCTCTAATGTGGTAATCATGTTGAAGTCCCCCCCCCCCTGATCTAGAGTGGGTGGGTCCTTTCAGTGTTGATTAGTGATAGAGTATTGAGTATGTCTATCTTTTGAGTAGGTTCTTGGGGAAAGTAAACATTTGTTAAATGCCCATGGATATTTGTCCCTGTTATATGGAACGAAGCCTGAATGAAGTGCTTGTTCACGTGTAAGTTGGAGAGCGTGATTGTCTGTGCGTTCTAGATGATTGCAAGACCTCCTGATGCCCCTAATGCATCTACTACAATTGCAGTACAACCTGACCAAGCTTTGGCCATGGTTTTTTCCAGAGTTGCTGAGTTACACTTGGTTTCTTGTATGAAGAAAATGCTTGGTTTTTCTTGTTGAATCATGCTTTTTATCGATCTGTACTTCCCGGGGCTGTTAAGCCTTCTAATGTTCCATGAGATGAGCTTCATGATGAGATTTGAGAGAGGGTGGGATAGTACTTCGTGACCTTGGAGTATCTTCCCGATTCCACTAGCATTTCCCTAATGCGAATGGTTCGTTGGAGATCTGTTTTTCTTCCTCTCTTCTTATTATCTTTGTTGAGGTTCTTTCCATCCCATTGACTTCAAAGTTGTATTCCAAGCACTCGCTGTCTCTGAGATCTTGACAAAATTATTTCCAGGCTATCCAATTGTCTTTTTGGAATCTTGTCATAACTTTTTGTTTTACAGGGTTGCTCTAAGCCTATAATATCCAGGTCTCCTATATCTATGCTTTCTGGTTCCTCTTCCATATTCTGGGTTTTGTTTATTTTTTCTATATTTCCCTTTGTATCCTTCAAAGTGGTCTACTCATTATCCACCTCCATACTTTGAGTGAGCCAGACGGGAAGGTCGCTGGGAGAGGGAGAGCTAGGATCGACGATTTGCTTTGATTTCTAAGGGATCTCTGTGCTGGTAGAGCCTGAGGGAGCTTTTGAATTGGGCTGCTCCTTAGAGAGAGCAGGGGAATCAAGATTTTCTAGATCTGGCTGAGCTAGGGACTTGAAGCTATTCCTGGTACTTGGTCTGGGGGGATTATCAGCAAAGGTCTTGGGATTAGATCCCGATTTTCTAAGATTCTTTCGGCAATGGGAGACCTTGGTGAATCCATCAGCGTCTGATTTTCCAGAAGGAGGAGGGGCTGAGGTTTTCAGGTTGGATGGGCAATCACAGAATAGGTGTCCAAGAGCGTGACATTTCCTACAGCAGAATGGAACATGTTCATAGTCAATAGATTGGATCCATTCAAAATCATCATGAAAGAGACTTACCACATCTGGCAGGGCATTGTTGAGGTGCATATAGACACATACGCGCACATATGAAGTGTATCTTCTGAGATTGGTCTCCTCTGCAACCTTGACGAACTCACCAAGACCGTTGCCTATATCTTGTAACGAAGCCTCATCCTAGTACTCCAAAGGGAGGGAGTAGAGGCGGATCCAGACTGGTGCCCAACTGAGATCTTCTTTATCCGGGTTGAATCTCTCAACCCAATCTCTGAGATACAAGCTAGCAGCATTGAAGAAATATGGACCTCCATAAATGATTCTATTTCTATCCTTCAGACAATTGAAAACCACTGTAAAGAATCCCTTAGGCCTAGCTGCAGGGTTATATGACCTTTCGGCTTCCATTTGGTTGCAATCCATCCCTGCAGCACTTTTTCTGTGGGCAAAAAGCCAATAAACTTCCCTATCAGAGCATGATCCTTCATATATTGGATTTGTGCGTTAATCCTGCAGTTGGGTAGCTCGATCTTTGGTCTCGTGGCTGCAACTGGCTTGCATGTGGTGGAAGTGGCTTTGGGAACCTCCTTTACTGTTTCTTTATCCCCTTGAGAGTCCTGTCCTTCTTCTGTTTCCTTGTGGACTATGTGTTTGCAGGCTTCCTCCTACATTGGAACCTGTTCATTGTCATTTGGTTGAGGCTCTGTGCCCTCCCCCTGAGGTTTTCTCATGATTCGCGCCCCTTCTTTGTTCGTTATAGTTTGTCTTGTTGCTGTAAGAGTTGGTAGGCTTAACTGCAAACGTTGCAGGCCTGTCATTGCAGTTTAGACTGGATTTGGTTTGCTTCTTGTTGGTGTATGCCCTTCGATCCATTGGGGTTCTCAACCCAGACCCTAGGGTGTTTTATCTTGTAACAGAATTGGCGTCTCCACTGGGGAATACATCTCGTATTTCCTAGTTTGGGTTGTTTCTCTCTTGATCTGGGCCTTCTTGTTTTGTTTCTTGGTTTTTCCATTATCATTGACATGTTTACAATCTAGGAAAAAAGTCTAAGCTTTTGGATTAGGTCTGATTTTTTATTTTTCTTTGCTGATTTTTTTATATGCAAGTTTTAATTCACACAATCACATATACATGTGCTTTTGTCCAAAGAAACATGTGTATATGCGGGTTTCCTTGAGTACAGTTACGTATACACTCGGGTTTATCACTGTACAGTCACGTATGCTTAGTTTTGAATGAATTTTTCAAATTATGAGTCCAGTAAAGGCTTTTGCCTGATTTTTATTGCTTCTGTTTAGTCATTGATTATCTGGGAGAGTCTTGCTTCTTACAGATTTTCAGTTTCCTGTCTCTCTTTGTGGAAAAGCCTAGTCAACCTAGGGTGTTTGTTTTGGTGAAGTGTTAGTTTCTGTGTTTGGGTTCAAGGCTTCTCAGTGAATTTCTTGGTTTTTCTAAGCTTTTGGAACAAGGAATTTGTTTCAATTCACTTCTAACACAAAATTTACATTGCTTTGCCTTACTTTCTTGAAAGTTGACATATTTGGTTTTTTTTCTTGGTTTTTGAGAAAGTCCTTGCAGTCTTGAAAAATTTTCTTGGTCTTCTTGAAATCTTTCTTGTTTGCTGGAGTTTGTATCTTGTTATTCAGATCAATTTTCTTGAGTTTGTAGCCTCTTTTCACTTTAAGTCTTATCATGTTGATGATTCCTATGGCTTGTGAAACTTGAGGTTCTTTATGCTTAAATTTGATCTTGAAGTCTTTATTAGCTTTTTTTTTCTCAAGAACTCTCCATGCCTTTAAAAATAAAAAAGATAAAGACATCTTTTTGTTGCCTTACTTTTTCTTTTTGGTTTTGTTTTTGGTTTTCTTATCATTTTTTTAGCAACTGTGAAAAGTTTTTCATTCGGTTGAATTTGCCTGATTTTGGGGAAAAGTCTTTGATTGAATTTGTTCCTCCTTTTTGTCAAATTTTGGCCTCTTGATCTCTTTGAGAAACACATTTTCTTTCTTTAAGAGTAATCCTTAGAATCTTTCATAAAGCATTTTTAGTTTGCATTAGGATAGTTGCACTGTAATCATTTTTAGTCTTCTTGTAGATTTTGAGTGCGTGAGCGTGTGTTTTGAAAAGGAAAAAATAAATTTTGTCTTTCTTAATTTGTTCATAGCACCTTGTAGAAATCTCTTGTATCAAAGAAAAAAGAGTTGCATATGCATGTAGCTAGGTTTTCTATTGATTTCTTTTTGCATTGATAACATCATAATTTTCACTTCCATTTTACCCTTGTCTTAAGAAAAGCCATTAAAATCAAATGCTAAAATTAAAATGAACTAGAATTTTTTGATTTGTCATAATAATATTAACTAGTCTAGGTCATTTAGGGCCTTGGAATAGGTGTGTGGAGAGTTAAATCTCCGAGGCCACTCTGAATTTAAACATAGAAGTTGATTAAAATAGTGAAATCCACTGTCGTTAAGTTAATCGAGAAAGCTCTTCTCTTCTAGGAGTTAAGCATGAGGGCGAGTGAAGGCAGGGAATAGAGATACCCCATCTCCTACTTGTTGGATCCTGATCAAAGGCTGTTCCGTTTGGCTTTTGATAAGAATTGGTGACCTTAGTTGTCATTCCTAGGGACCACATAGGTGACTGCGGGGGGGGGGGAATACCCGTGGTACCTGTTAGTGTCAGTGTCTTCACACTACCATCAGTGATCAAAATTTACTCTTTTTCATTTCATACTAGGAGTCCCATTCTGATCAGTTTCATTCCATTAGATCATGGATCTACTGATGGTAGGGTTTATTTCAATTTTTTCCTCATGATATGTACTTGCTGACCTCTTTCATACTTTTCAGTCAATGATTCTTGTTTATTTTTAGTTCATTTCATCAATTACTTAGGGTTTCAGTCTCATTAGGTCTTAGGATTTTTACCATGGTTAAATTTCGGTGACTATTGTTGATAATGGTCAGCAGACACATGAGGATGATAATAATGATCAAAAAAGTTCTAATCTCTTAATTTGTAAGCTTAATAAAGTTCTCACCTCAAAACTAGTTTTGAGGTGAAAACAAAGCAATTTTATTTTATTTTTAAATTTCATGTAATTTCATTGTTCTCATATGTAATAAATGGTTCCATGCTGCTCCTGGTCCCCTGGTGATATTGCCAAGTTCTTGCCACTGCAAAAGTCAAAGAAATTGAGCATCAGTCCACCTATCAAAGAAAAAAGGTCAAGCATGAAAAACAAAGTTTTTGAAAAAGCACATAGACATTCAAAAGTGGGTTTTCACCATCAAAAATCAAAAAGTGAAAGTCATATAAAGCCATATCTCTTTTGATCTTTTCATTATTCTAATGTTGAAGTTCAAGTGCTAAAGTAGAGCCAAGAAAGCGATTTTTGAGAATCATTGAGCAAAGGAGTGCAAGTGTTGCATTTTGAAGGAATTCTAACCGGTGCTACGCATCAGAGGCCGGCACTACACACCTGGGAGGCGTTGCGCACCTGGAAGCTATTCCCAGTGTTAATTTACACATGCGTTACACACCTAGGAGGCTCTACGCACCTAGCAGCCAAGCCCCAAATCGCTGCCAGGTGCGTAGCGATTTATAACAAGCCCACTTGGAGCAAATTTTATGTACGGGAAGGCCTCCAAAATCAGCTGCAAAAAGGCGCTACACATAGGGACAGTGGTGTGGTGCACAGGATGGAAAATTGTCATTTTTGCAAAAAACTCTATTTTTCGCCCAGTTTTTTCTCAGTTTGACCTTTTTCTTTCTCATGGCCAAACTCATGATATAATTTGATGTAACTTGATGGAATTTGATGTAAAAATGTTGAAAATTCACTCATAGAGGTAGATACATCATGAAAAGGTAGTTTTGAAACTGAATGAATCAGTTTCCTAGATTTTAGAGGCAAGCTATTCCACTGCCTACTTTTCAGTTCTTAGTTTAGATCTTGTTGGAACAACTCCTAAACTCATGAATTCGAACCCTAAAGCTTAGCATGAGTATTTTTTTGCCTATATCTAGTAATTTTTTAGTCATTTGTCAAGGTTGGAATTTTGTGAAAGCTTTGAGCAGCATTGTACATTCATCTCTGCAGTTTGGCAAAGGAATAGACCAGGATTTGCAGCATTTTGTGGGATTCTTGTGGCAAGTTGATTTGGTATTGTTTCTTCTTCTGCAATTAAAGTTTTACATGTGTTTATGTATGCCATTCTCTCTCTCTTTCAGCTAAACTAAATGAATCAAGGATAAAGGTAGAAATCATTGAAGTTGCAGTGCTCTACCTAAGGTTTGTTTAGTTATTTATGTTTTCTACTATTTGAAGAGGATCCCTGTGACTCTTATGCCCTATCCAACTCCTCACTAGTCTTAGGACTCTCCATCTCATTCAATTTAAAGTACTAAATCATTTGCCTACCTCGCCCCACAGAAACCTCTGCAAAACTGAGTCCATTCCCCGAACCCAAATCTGCCTTTCACATTTGAGCTAGTAAACTATCATCAAATTCAATCAAATCCTCTGAGCATATACCTAGCCTAAAATTATTCTTTACATTAGTCATATCAAGCTTCATTTGATATATTTTACTGAGATTTACAAGGAGAGAGCCCTCTCCCAACCTGGTAGGGATAGCTACCAGGTTAAGCGTGGTTTGATGTTACCCTAGATCCTTTCTTTCTCAACCTGAGGTAGATATAGGCCCTAACATGTTCAATGGAACAACCTATGTGTTTTGGAAATTCAGGATGAAAACCTATATTCAATTACTTGGAGATAATGTATGGGATGTAGTGGAAAAAGAATATCAAAATCCTCCAACCTTTATTACTAGAGATTAGAAGATGGAATTTATATGTAATGCTAAGACTATGAATGCTCTACTTGCTGGCCTACCTGAATTGGAATTAGTCAAGGTCATGGATTTCACAACTGAAAAAGCTATTTGGGACAACATGAGTAGTTGATATGAAGGTGGAAACAAGGTAGAGCAATCCAAACTTCAAGGTTTTAGAATGAAATTTGAGTCTTTGATGATGAATGATGATGAAGATATTGCTAAATACTTTATTAGGGTTGATGAGGTTGTGAACACTATAAACGATCTTAATGAAAAATTGGAATAGCATATAGTAGTTCAAAAGGTGTTGATATCTCTCCCTGAGAGCTTTAATCCCAAGGTTTTAGCCATTGAGGATGTGACAGATATGAAATATCTTACTTTGGATCAATTGCTTGGTACTCTCACTTCTTATGAGATGAGAATTACCAATGGAAAGCCTACAACAAAGGAGTCATCCTTCAAAACAGATAATAACCCCAAGGAAGAACATGATGATTCATGTTGTGAATAAAATGAAGAGGAATCTAAGTTTGTGACGAAGCTTAACAGAGGCTCAAGAAAGTTCAAAGATAAGCTACCTCGTAAGTTCTTTAATTGTGGTAAAGTTGGTAATTATGCTTCCAAGTGTCCTGAAAAGAAGAAAAACGAATATGACCATAGAGAGAAGTTTAGAAAATTGCAAAAAAAAGAGTTGGTCAATATCAATTGTAAACCAAGTTAAATAAAGTCAACTTCCAAAAAGGACATGTTTGTTCAGTTTTAGGTTAAATTAGTATGTATATGAAACGTTCCTCCTCCATTTGGTTACCAATTGGTCAATCAAGTAGAAAAAGAGCTCAGGTCTGAGAAAAAGAGTTTTAAGATTGATATTTCGTGAACTACATGTCGAATTGAATAAGTTTTTTTAGTTCTTGGATTATTGTTCTTTCTTGGAACTTTGTGATTATATTTTAGCACAAGAACTTGAAATTCATTGAAGCATATATTAATCCTCAAAGAACAGGTCGAATTGGACCAAAGAAGATAATAAAAGAAAGAACATTTGGATTTGTGAATAGTTTTGTAACTTGTAAACCAAAGGAGTTAATCAAGGAGAAAAAAGTGAGTTTGTCATTAGTGGTATTTTTGTTATTCTTTCTGTAAGTTTTTCATGGCATATTAAACTCTTTTAGAGAAAGTCTCAACCCTCTTTGTTAACAAAAATCGGCCCTTAGTTTGGATCATTTTTTTGACCCTAAGGCCAAGAAAAAATGTTTGTGTAGAAGGAATTAATTTTTCTATGGAAAATCTTTGTTAAGAAGAAACAAAGTTCTAGAGCATATCTCTCTGAAATAATCCAAGTTGTTTGTAGCATGAAGCAATGACAGAGATCTGAAGTTCTGTAATTATCTGAAGATCTTGAAGTAGACCCTAATACTTATTATGAAGAAAACCTTGATCTTGACATGTGACTTGTTGTTGACTTCTGAAGGAGACTTGTATTTGACATGAACCCTCTAATGTAGTAAAGAAAAATATATAACATTCTAAAGCATAACTTGGGCAATGATTTGTAGAATATTTCTAAGATTTTGGAGTAGACTTTGGAGACCTCCTTAAACAAAATTGGATACCTTTGACCTAAGAACACTAGAAGATATGTTAAGCAGTATCTTGTAGAATTCCTAAAGTGAATTAAAGAAGAACCAACAATAGACCTTTCTTCTAGTCATGAAAATGTTTGGGGATTTTTTTGAAGCAGTCTTGAGACATAATTTGAAGTACATTTTGGAGTCACCCTCAGAAGACTACTGGATACTTTTGGAATAAAATCAAAGTAACTTTTAAAGTTGATATGGATAAATTATTGAATTCCCTTTGAGACATATTTGAAGCATTGCATTGTTGAAGACATCTTTCAAGACTTGATGAAGAAGTTGTGATAAGCCTTGAAGTTGTATTGAAGACACCTTGAAGGATTGTTGTAAATTGAGAGGGTTGGAACCCTGGGATTCGAGTCCTCATACAAGGTTGGAGCCTTGTAGGAAACCAGGTTGGAGCCTAGATTGCCTTTGAAGATTGGAGTCCTTGTGAGAGGTTGGACCCTAATTGAGATCAAGGTTGGAGCCTTGAAGGAGTTAAAATTTTATTCGACAGGTTTGAGCCTGATTACCTATAAGAGGATTAGAGTCCTCATTATTTTCATTAATAAAAAATATTTATTTTGTTGTACATTTTGTGTTATGGTTTAACTAGAGATATTAATTGGCACAATTTAACAATTGTAAAGAAATATAATTCACCCCCACCCTTAGTATTTCCAACAATGGCGTTAAAGATAAATATCATGACTCTGAAGAACATTAAAATTTTGACATTTTTAACCATGGAATTAAAGATAAAATATTACATCTTTGAAAAACCTTAAAATTTTGACATTTTCTATTATGGAATTAAAACCAAATATCATGACTAGAAAAAACTTTAAAAAATAATACCTAAATCAAAGTGTCATTGTATGTGACAACCCCAACCATGTTTCCTCTCATGAAATGTAATTTAAATATTTTTGCAAAAAAAATATATATGTATAATAAAATTATGGGTTGAATAATGGGACACGGTATCCATAGTTGAGGAGGTTTCTTACTTGGGATATTAAAGGTTTCCTTGTTACAAGAAATATGACATGTTTTGGAACTCATTGAAGGTTGGTTGCTGATCCTTAAATGACCAGGTCATGAATTAAATTTGAATGAAAGAGAAGGACAGAGGCCATGTTTCTCTGGAAAAAACTTACAAGGCAGAGAGGATGAAATTTATAAAGGTTTCACTATGTTGGAAGCAAGAAAAAAGGAAGTCAATCTGAGGAAAAGGAAAGTAAGGAAGGAAAGAAAAAGAAGATGGGAACAAGAGGAGGGAAGAGAGAAAAGAAAACAAGTGACGAGTTTCTGGTTGGAAAGAGTCTGGAAGAAAACATTCAGGTGAGGAGGAATTTTCCTCTCGAGCCCCCATGACCTAGAGGGTGGAGATGGTCTTTCTCATAAATTCATGAGGATTGGGGTTGAGGAATTACGCTGGGGAAAATTATTGGATGTTTTTTGAAGACTCTCTATTGTTTATTTCATTTGGTTTCGATTATGGAGTCCCTACATTTGGGTGGAACCATAGTGCCTCATTTCATTGGTTGCGCTTGATCTAAACCTAAACAGGAACACAACAAATTACAGATATAACCATAAATACAGAGATGCAGTAGAAATAACACTTCATTCATTAATATCAAATATTGAAATAATCTTACAAATATAATGGAAATAAACTAGCTTGGGCGATGTTAGCTTATCTTTGAGAAGAGATGTGGTAGCTACATGCCTCTGAAATATGTTAAAATTATTTTCCAAGGCCTATTTATTATAGAGAAATAGAAAACCCTAAACATCCAAAAACCTAACCCTAGGAGATGAAACGCCAAAACTATGGGCCCCATTTGGGTATATTGGTACATCAACTTCCCGAGGTCGTAACTTTGGCATATGATATTTGTTTGATGTGCACAATACCTCGTTAGAAAGATCTATCCGAGTAATACAACTTTCGATTGGGAAACATCAAGTGAGGACACCTAATTTCCCTGATTTTCCAAATAAACATCGTTTAGGGCCTCAAATGGTTCCAGAATTTTAGGACCCTCAAAACTACCAAAAATAGTAAATTGTGCTACAATTAAGGAAACTGAAAAACTAAAAGAGACAGTGCTAGGGGTCTAATTGGAGAAGGCATGTGGCCACCAACATCCACCTATGTTGGACACCTAATCCTAAAGGGTTAGTGTGGAAGCCGAATGGACAAAGCAGTCCAAGGGACCTTGGGATGTGAATCCCAACGGTCACATAATGTACCATAAATATACATCATTTGTGAATAAAAAATGTACTGCATGTTTTATCTTTACTAATTGTTTTCCCTCACCATGTCTGTTTAACATGGTATCGAAGTTTGGAACTCTTCCAAACTTCACAAGAAGCTGTAAGTCTTCTGCTAGAGGAAGTGATCCTATTGTTTTAAAGAGGGAAACCTTCAACCGTAAAAGGGAG
>APFE031515937.1:8785-25064 GCA_000404065.3 Pinus taeda | reverse complement strand
GAAACTGAATGGGCTTGGCGTAGTCTGGAATATGAAAGGACAAGTCCTTGTCATATCCAAGACCAGTTCTGTGCTTGTTGTGGACAAGCTGTTCCCAAGGTCTGATGATGGGCTTGGGAAGTGCTGACTGAACTTCTGCATCTGCATGTAACCGTGTTGCTTTGTTTGGTACTAAATCTGAATGAACTATAACATGCTACTCATGGGTGGTTGTATCAATGTTTTGAACAAAAACAGGTTTAGAATGGTGTCTATTTTGATGTAGCTCTTCTTGCTGTAGCTGTGATTCAAGCTACAAAAAATCAATCTTTTCCTGTGCATTTTGTAGACATGTCTGAATTTCTGAAAGAGATCCTTTTCTGATTTGTAATGTGTCATCAACAGTAGATTGTATAAGAGTTTTTATGAACTCTAATACTTCACTGATTCTGGCCATTTTTCTTCAATGTCACTTAAAAAACACAACTGAGGCAACAGCAACAGAAAAAATAATATTGTACTCTTACTACAAAGTCTTGTAAGGGCTTGTCAAGTGGAAACAATGTCGCGAAAGTGGTTGATGGAGCAGGATCAATGAAAAAATATATAAATGTGAAGATGAGTGCTGCCCTGAACTTCAAACTTCAGAGCATCTGGCTGCTATGGAAATCATGCAAAATCTCTACAAGAAACTACTCCAAAATCTCTACAAGAAACTGCTCCTAGAATGACTGCCAAAAAATGTCTTCAAAATTGCTTCAAATTCACTTCACAATGCTGATCAAATCTTCATCTTAAGACATTTCACCCACTGGGAATATTTTCACAATATTCAAACAAGAATTACACTGCTTTATTGAGTTTTAGTTTTCATAACAAGTGGGTACATGGCCTACTGTAGGTGTATTCTTTAAAAACATATGATGGCTCACGCTATCAGGCAAACAAAGTGTTGTAGGAAATTTCCCTCGAATGTGTGTGGATGAACAAACATGAAATCATGTATATGCTCATGAAGTACAACAGACCAGCAACGTAATGCTCAGAGAATACATAGTCCACATCAGAAGTAGGAACGTAACAATAGCTTCAGATTTAGGAACTGATACAAAACTAAAATAACAGAGATATGAGAAACCTGGGCACTTTTTGGCATTATAAACATCTAAGTTTATAGTCCTCCTTTTATAGTATCAGCAGCAAGCTTTTGGAGCAAGCAATATGTGTATATCAGAGACCCCAACTTCAGCAAATAACCTAGATTTAAGAGGCAGCTCGAATAGGCATTTCATAGGGTAGTTCGACCTCCATTAACTAACTTGTTAACAGCATGCACAGAGAATATTAAGGAGGATAGAGGGAAACAGACTCCCATAAACATATTACTTGATCATGGATACATTGATTGCTAAAAATTGAACTCCAGAAATAATATATAAGCTTCTTGATCGCTGTTCGATACCTTCATAATCAGTTATGGATAAGCATTTCGCTATCAGAATGCAAGGAGAAAACGCCAGATTCAATCAAAAAGTGTCGAGTTTGAGCAGGTTGATTGAGAGGGTACCTCAGTTGACCTGTAACTCACGTTCTAATTTTTTTCCTTTATCTTCTCCAAATATCACTGCCGTCGATGCCTTTATCTTCTCTAAATATCGCTGTCGCCGAAAAAGTATCATATTAAATTGGTGCATGACACTTTCCTTTATCTTCTCAAAGAATTGTTATTGTTATCGCCGAACACAAATATAATAGTAAATCGATGCATAATGCCTTTTTTTTTTTTAATCAATACACCAACGCATCTACGATTTTGAACAGGTTGCTCACGGGGTCTTTACGGGTCCTCGGGTCTTACTAATTGACATAGAAATGTGCGCACAATATGATATTGGCACTCTCGCTGCTTTAAGGAGATTCAACGCGGATATCCCGTGACTTCAACACAATATGTTCACCAATACAACATCGAGAATCATCCAATATACTAATTACTCTTAGAGGCAAGGAAACTTAGTAGCACTAAAAGCGCTCTTCTTCAATCGCTTAAGCAGGAAGAAAAATCTCGTGGCTCGGACAAATTTCGTGGCTGCTATGACTAGGGCCACCAATTGTCTTTATCGATGAATAGGGCAGCCATATTAGCGAATAGTGTGGCTATCAAAAATTCTTTATCAAAGATGAACCCCATTCATAAAAATGCAACATAGGCTCAGCGTAAGGAAGACCTTTGGAGATCCACGCCAACTGTTGACACTCTTAAATATTTAAAGAGAGTTCCACATAATTCAGAGATGCATGATAATTTGAATTCGAAGAAGGGAAAAGCACAAGTGCCATTATTTTCTCTAAATATAGTTATCACGGCACAAATATCAAATTAAATAGCGGCATGTTGGACTGAAATTTAAAAGTAGCGCTGACTTTTGGTCAGGGCGGAGATACGAATACCAACATGGGAAACATTGGTGAAGGATACTGTGAATGGGAGCCGAGAAATAAAGTGGGAGGACAGACATCGAACGGCTTACTGGAAAGGGAATCCCTTGCTTTTCACTTGAGTTTTCCGGTGAGTTTTTAGGAGCAGACGTTGAGGTATTGGATGGAGCAGACGTTTTCTAGTTTGAATGACACAAGCGGGCATCAACTGCACCTGCACCAATTTTTCTATTTCAAGACTATGGGAAAACGTCCAGTGACAGGTGACAGATTAATCGCTGACATGATTCGCTCAAGGTAAGTGTAACGTTTCTGTAGGACTTACACGAGAGAACACCAGGAGCTGGAAATAGTTATGGACACACAATTATGCCACCAATTAAATGTCAGTATTCCGTTTTATCAATTGAATGATCATGCAGTGCTGGAAGGACCAGGTCAGGGAGGTGTCAGTGCTGCAGCGCTACTATACCAGTGCGCAGACTTTGACAGGCTGCAGGTAGGAATACAATGCCTAGTTGCAGATTCGATGTGCTCAGCTAATAAAATAAATGGTCAGGTAATGAAGACTAGGCCAACACTATTCAAGGCAACTCAGATCAGTTTCTCAGGGAAAACATGCCACACATCATGGCTCTGATACCATGTTAAACAGACATGGTGAGGGAAAACAATTAGTAAAGATAAAACATGCAGTACATTTTTTATTCACAAATGATGTATATTTATGGTACATTATGTGACCGTTGGGATTCACATCCCAAGGTCCCTTGGACTGCTTTGTCCATTCGGCTTCCACACTAACCCTTTAGGATTAGGTGTCCAACAACCTAGATCAATCCTCCCCCCTTAGGAATCAAGGTCCCCATTGTATTGACTGACTCCACGAGATGGGGAAACTTTTGCTAAACTTGGTCCCTGGTGAGCCACTTGTCTTAGTGTAGGAGTTGGCTAGCTTTGACAACCAGATTGTTGGAGATAATACTGAAAGGGGGGTGAATCAGTATTATCAAGTCAAATATTCTTTTTCAAAATAAATGATATACGCTACTTCAATTAATTAAACCCGCGTATATACGCAATTATGCGGAAGGAGACCCTCGTATACAAAGCAAACTTTTAATTTACTTTATCTTTCTGATGTTGATTGTTAATCTGTGTTTCAGAATCAAATAACCAGTAACTAGAAACAATAAAACAAAGCAGAAAGACAATCACACACAAGAACACAAGATATAAGGTGGAAACCCAATGTGGGTGAAAACCACCTGCTGCAATTCGTCTCTATCTTCTTTTAAATTAGAAACTTCTTTTACAATGTACTGGTGCAGTCCTTTACCAGTACACAGGTTGCAACCTGCAGAGAGCTACAACCCTCTCTCGTTCTCTAGCTTCTCCTGGAAGGGAGCTACAACCCCATTTAGCTCTTGCACTAGCCAAGATACTAGTATGTAGGTGCTGGCCTACGGAAGGCTACAACCTTCTCTTCCTTCCAGGGACCACGTTTCATAATTTTTCAAACTGGATCCATGAACATCAATCAATCATCAAGAATTTCTCCATCAATCAATCTCCTTTTCACCAATTAGATCTGAATCAAGTAGATACTTCTCTGACAGCTGTACCCAAAACATAGTACCAGACACCACACACGAAAATCTGAACCCAGAACACAGCAACTATAAACAGAAGCAGCTATATCAAAACTCAAAATATATACACTATTTCAATAACCTGCAGCATGCGTGCATACGCTTCTGTGTTTGGAACAACTTGCGTATACACTGTTTTCATTCACTGCACCAGCGTGTATACGCGCCTTCGCTTCACTGAACTTGCGTACAGATCTATAAGGATAATTCGCTCGTTCAGATATTCAAACACTAATTAACCAAGATTATTAGTGTTATAGCTCAAGCAAGCACCACATATAACAGACCAAAATCATACAAAGATACTATCATTCAAGCTTAAAGATTATGACCCATCAATAGAACTTATCATTCTCTTTGCGCTAAGGTTCCTCCTTCATTGAGATCCAGATCTGCACCATAACCCAATTACCAGTATTCCAGATCTAGCCCTTTATCAGATATTCAATAATCATACCGATAATCCTTTGCCACATGATCTCCTTCCTCTTTTATAGTCTTAGGCCTTCCACAATACCACGGTCCAAAACCATAATAAATCAATGCCACGGACCCAATACTTGGGATCAACACTTCTGACAAGGTACCATGGTCCAAAACCATAGGTTCAAATACCAAGGACTAACTACCACAGACCAAAGGTAAGTTCTCCAACATATACGCGCTTTTCTTTGCGTGAACGTGTGTGTATACGCATACGCACCTTTGTAACGTCTAACCTGCGTGTATACGCGCCTGCGTCTAGATGAACCTGCGTATATGTCTTTTCCTTCATTCTGAAAGCCTAAACTAAGATCTGTTACCAAAGAGAGTTACCATCAAGGACAACACCTATGCCATGGTTCCAAACCTGTGCCATAATACCAACACAGATATAGTTGGATCTTTTGTTAGTGAGTGTTCTTGATTTGTGTGTCCATAATCTGATCAGTTGTGGCATGTTCCATGCAGTCCGGTTTTAACTCTGTTAGTGTGAGATGTTCAACAATGTGTGATGTGTCCACTAATGGTGGGAAGTATGGTTGAAGGCGGTCCACATTGAACACTAAGTACGGGCCCCAAAGAATGGGGGAATGCTGAGCTAAAAAAAATGTCTCCCACAACCTTGGTAATGGTGTAAGGACCATATCGGAGTGGTCTGAGCTTCTAATGGGCTCTCGTAAGGCATTCTTTCTGCAAATGCAACCAAAAATTTTCACCCACCTGAAACTTGTGTGGAACCCAATGTTGATCATGTCACTATTTGTACTTGGCATTTGACTTCTCCATGATGTCGTGAACCTGCTAGTGGATGTGTTGGATGCATTCAATAAATCTGTTTTCTTTATCAGCCTTGGACAATACATGTTTATATTTTGTTTATGTAGTCACATGAGGCATGGCAACATTAATCAGACGCAATGGTTGAAATCCTAGACCCACTTGAAAGGGATTGCGACCAATTGAGCTATGGAGAGATCTGTTATAATTTTGTTGTACATAGGGAATAACCTCATCCCAATTTCGTGGATTCTTGGAGTTGTACATGAGGTGTATGTGCACTATCATCCTATTGACGACCTTTGTCTGGCCATTAGTCTCTGGATGGAAGGTAGTCGGCTTGATAAGCTTGGTGTCCAATAATGTCTAAAGGCTTGACCAAAATGTGCTCAAGAACTAGCTATCCCAATCTGATATAATGGTCTTTGAGATCCAAAAATGTACCCACACTTGTTCAAAGAAGATTTTGGAAATGTTCGGTTGCGATAATCTTCTTGCAAGCTGCCAATATAGCCATCTTAGAAAATTTGTCCATGACCACAAATACACAGGCATTACCATGCTTGGTAGAAGGGAGGCCAGACATATATTCCATGGAGATGGATTCCCACAATGGGCTGGGAGTAGGTAGAGGAGTGTATAGGCCTTGCTTCTTGATGGTTGGTTGGCAATGCTGCAGGTAGTACAGGATCTAATACATTTCCCAACATCCAGTCGAAGTTTTTGCCAATAAAAGTACTTTTGTAGTACAACCACAATTTTCTCCGCATCAAAGTGTCCTGCAACCCAACTGTAGTGCGCCTACCATATCATCTTGTAACACTCACTTGAAGGAACACAAAGATGGCCCAGGTAGCATAATAATGTGTCCTAGAGGTGTAAATCAGGAACTTGCTTTCCATCTACTAGCATCGGGTATGTGGAGGTGAACTCTAGATCATTTTTGTGTAGTTGCAACCATCCAGAGGCCCCCATGGCCACAAGAGTTGAGAACAATAGTCATTTTTGCAACTAGGGGTCGATAGAGGCAGTCTACAACATGATTGGGGTTGCCCTTTTTGTATTTAATGTTCAAGTGGAATTGTTGCAGATATGTAGACCACTTCTGATGGCGATAATTTTGCAACTTCCCTTATGTCTGTATAAACTGAAGAGGTCGGTGATCGGTTTGGATGACAGTCTCCTTCCCCATAATGTAATGCATCCATTGTTGGCAAGCTTGCACAATGGAATACTTCTCTTTATAATAGGTGGGGTAATTCTAAATTTTATTAGAAAGTGTCTCATTATGATAGGCCACTATATGCTCGTATTGGGTGAGGACTGCACCAATAGCATAGTCGAAGGTGTTTGTCTCAATTTGAAATGGTTGTTGCAGGTCTGGCAGTGTGAATACCGGTGTAGGGAAAAGGTGGTGCTTCAACTCAATGAACGCCTCCTTTTTGTCGCCCTTAGTAATCTGACTCAAAGGCCAAGTGATATGGCAGAATCCCAACATGAACCTCCAATGAAAATTTGCAAGGCCCAAAATGTTGTGAAGCTCTATTAGAGTGGTCGGGGCTGGTCAATCTTGAATGACTTGGATCTTAGTCAGATCCACATGCATTCCATTCTCATCTATGATGTAACCCAAATATTGGACCTAGCTCATTCCAAAGGTGCATTTCTCCAAATTGGCACATAGTTTGTGTTGCCAAAGGGTTTGAAGGACCTGTCGAATGTGTTGCAAGTGTTCTTCCCAACTCTTGTTGAAGATGAGGATTTGTCTAGATAAATAACCAAGAATGAGTTGGTGAAGGGACACAATATTTCATCTATTAGCCTCATAAAAGTAGTAGGGGAATTTTTCAACCCGAAGGGCATAACCAACCATTCATTAATGCCTTCCTTAGATTTGAAGGCATTCTTCCATACATTTGTGGGCTCTATTGGAACCTGGTGATAGCCAAATTTTAGATAGATCTTGTTGAAACACTTGGCCCCCTTGATTTGGTCCAAAAGGTCATCAATCGGTGGGATTGGATACTTGTTCCTAATAGTGATTTTTTTTAGTGCCCGGTAATCAATGCAGAGCCTCTGGGTCCCATCCTTCTTCTATACAAGTACAATCAGGCTCCCACAACGTGAGGAACTTGGTCTGATGTGCCATTTTTGTAGCAACTTCTGGCTTTTCCACTTAATCTCTTCATTTTGTAGAATGGAGTGGCGATATATCAGCCCATTGGGTAGAGGTGCTCCTGAAGTCAGATCGATTGAATGCTTGATCTAACAGACTTGCAAGGGTACCCCTGTGGGTGAGGAGAAGATGTCCCTATATTCTTCTATGACCATATCCACCTGGTTTTGTTGCGTGAAGGAACCCTTCTCAGGGGCCATGGATGCGGCTACGATCTTCCCCTTAATTTGAGAGTGAATCAGAAAGAAAACAAATTTCCCAGTTTGGGAGATGATCTTATTGCATTACTTAGCAGAGATCAAAGATATGGTGGTAGGAGGGGCTACCTTTGTATCCCGTATAACTTATTACCCATAGAAATAATAACAGAGCGAGGCCTAGACTCATATACAGCATGTTGCTTCCACAAGTATGGTTGTCCTAATAATACATCACAAACTTAGAGAGGAGCAACATCACATAGTACCTCATCCGTGAAGGGATTGATGTTGTAAGGAAGGAGGCATTGTTGATTGATGCAGAGATATCATCCTTAGTGAAGCCACCTGGCGGTGTACGACTATGGATGTGTTGTAGTTGGTAGGCCCATTCGCTTCAAAACATATGTTTAAATGAGGTTCTTTTGGCTCCAGCTGTCGACAATGAACTGTAGCGAAGAACCCTTTACCCACATGTATGAGTGGAAAAGCGTTCTCCCTACTATGGATCTTCAGGCTCAATCTTCTTAATCTTGGTGGTGGCCATGGTGGCACTAGGCTCCGTGTCAATGATCCGCTTCCCTTTTTCATTCCCCTTGTTGAGTTCTGACTCAGAGTCGAAACATGCGTTTGATTCATAAGCCTTCGTCTCAGCCAATAGTGGCTACTTGGCCTGACACTCACTTGTGTCATGTGTGGAGATCTTATGGAACTCATGCCACTTTCTTATGTCCTTTATATCTTTGTGGTGTTTTTCTTTTCTTGTGGTTTGGGTGGGTTATCATGGGTCTCCCCTATTTCCAATTCGAGCCCTAACTCCTTATATCTCGACCTCATTGGGGACATGCAAATAAAAACTGAGGAAGAGCATAATGCTCTGATACCACTGATATGAACTTAAACAGGAATGCAAAAAATTATAGATATAACCATAAATATAGAGATGCAGCAAAAATAACACTTCATTTCATTAATGTCAAATACTGAAATAAGCTTACAAACAGAATGGAAATAAACTAGCTCGGGCGATGGTAGTTTAATTTGAGAAGAGATGTGGTGGAAACATACCTATGAACTGTGTTACAATGAGGCTACAAAACCTATTTATTATTGAGAAACAATGGAAAACCCTAAACATCCAAAAACCTAACCCTAGGAGTTGAAGTGCCAAAATTATGGGCCTCGTTTGGGTAAATTGGTACATCAACTTCTTGAGGTCGTAACTTTGGCATACGATCTCCATTTAATGTGTAGAATACCTCGTTAGAAATATCCATCTGAGTACTACAACATTTTAATGGAAAACATTAGTTAAAGCCTCATTCTTGCCCCGATTTTCCCAAAAAAAACGTGCTTTATGGCCTCAAAACTGCTCTGGAAGTTCAAGACCCGAAAAAACTACCAAAAATATTATAATGTGCTACAGTTAAGGAAACTGAAAAACTGAAAGAGACAGTTGTGGGGGTCCAAGTAGATTAGGTGGGTGGCCAAAAACATCCACCTGGATCAGCGCTACAACTCAATTGTGGAAAGAGATGGAAGAATCTTTGGTTTCTGGTTCACCTATTGGATGTGTTTGATTCCCTAGCAGAACTCCGGAGACTATCATATCCAGCTTAGGGGTGATAACTACAAGAGAGAACTATTTCATTGGTATATGGTTGGGTGGAGAGTCATAGTCCCTAACTCAATTGCCCTGAAAAACTTGTAAGATAAGTGTTCTTGTGAAATTATCTACATGGTGATGAATGTATGTGGCGTTTCTGGGTTGAAATGGTATTACTGAGCAAAATACATGGTTTATTGTTGATGTTATAACAATGGATAATGTATTGTGCAAGGTATTTACTAGATAATGAAAGTATGTTTCATTTTAGGTCTGAAATGGTATACTGGGGGAAATACTTGGTTTTGTTATTAATAATATACAAACGAATATCACACTATGCAATGTTAAAGGGATTGGAATAGACTATCGAAACCTGAACCAAGCCATAACAATAATCAACATAGGAACTCTTTTCATTACAAGTATAATGGTTACATGGAAGGCATCCTGTGTTGACAAGGTCTATGTGTAATGTGATGAAGTGTTGGTTACAAGCCCTTCATTGTTGTTGCAATGCATTTGGATGATGCTGATGGTTTCATCCTTAGTTAACCTTAAAAATTTGTGATCTTACACAAGGGGCTTCTTCAGCCTTGTTGAGTCCCAAACTTGCATTTTTCCTACACCTTTTTCTAGCTTCTTCCCATTCATCTGAACCTCCTAAGTCATCAGTATAATTGCATATTAGTTAAAAAAGGGCATTTAAAGTGGTTTCTTGACTATGTGTTTGTGTTGCTATTTGAACTAGATTTTTGTTTATAAGCTGTGGAATTTTGTCACTTTCTGTAGCCAGCCCATGTTTCCATAGCTGTTTTGTCAAAGTCTATATTGCAGGTGTCTTTAGGTGAATCGAGCCACATGGGCAAGTTGCAACCGACGTGGACATGGACCGAGTCCTATTGGCTCATTCGAATTCATCAGAAGAGGCCATAGTCAACGGTGGGCAAAATGGTGGTCAACTCAAGAGTCCTACGTTGATAAAACTTTGTTTTTCACCACGTGAAGCTTTGCGTGGTTGTTCCTAGATCTCGGGGGACAATTTAACACCTATGGACTACTCCATGAACCGAATCCAACAGCCACCTTCCAAAGATTGAATCCTCACGACAGCCATACTGCTAAATCTCGGGACGTGGTTTTTTACATGTCTTGTATCAGCACCGAATGTAGGAAAACAATTATATTATCCTCTGTTATAAATAATGCGTTCTCATATGCATATTAGTTATATTTTTGATAATGTAATTTTGACTGTAAAGGAACCCACTATGCCGTAACTTTATCACTGTGTTATGACTGCATTTTAATACATGAGAAGACTCTGTTTTTGAGCTCAATTCATGGTTGATCGTTGATTGTCTGAGGATTGTGCAGAGGGCCCCTGCACAAGACGAGGTCTTGTTTATTACTGTAGAGTTTCATGCTTTATTTCTTTATGTTCTTATGCCATAATCATTCACTTGTATATATATATCACAGTTCTTATGGTATTAACGCTTGATAGCTATCCATAGCTTTTCACATTTTATATACTGTTAACTGATCAGTGCTTTTGTTTCAGATCACAATAGGCAACCTCGGCAGCACATAGTTCTCTAATGACTAATGACATGGAATCATTCTTGTCCTTCTGCTGATTTTCATTTCCTTTAGTTTTTAGTTCCAGCATTGTGTTATTTATTTCAGTTTTGCTCATTTACTCTTCAGCAAGATAGATATTAAATTACTCATGTCATTTTCAGTTACCTCCTAAAGCCAGAGCGAGTCAAATGGTGAGGGATTGAAGTATGAATGCGTAGTTTGATATTAGTTTTTTTTTTTGCAAGTTAGTTATTGAATTGCTCATATCATTTTCAGTTACCCCCTAAAGCCAGAGCGAGTCAAATGGTGAGGGATTGAAGTATGAATGCGTAGTTTGATATTAGTTTTTTTTCTGCAAGTTAGTTATTGAATTTCTCATGTCATTCTCAGTTACCTCCTAAAGCCAGAGCGAGTCGAATGGTGAGGGATTGAAGTATGAGTGTGTAGTTTTATATTAGTTTTATTTTCTGCAAATTAGATATTAAATTGCTCAAGTTGTTTATGATTACCTCCTAAAGCCAGAGCGAGTCGAATGGTGAGGGGTCGGGATATGAGTTGATGTAATTTGATTTTAGTTTACTTTGCTTACAATTCTTGGATTTCTTTGAGTTCATTTTTTCTTATATTTTCATGGCAGTAAGGATAATGGGTTTCATGGTTGCTAGCTCACTGTTGTTTAATTAGAATAGTGGCATATTTTCACTCTCTTTTCAGGAATTAGTTTCATCATCGCATATTTTTAAAAAAGTTTGAAGTTTAGAAAATCATTTTAAAAGACATCATTGCCTTGAAAATTTATATCATACTTGTCTTTTAAAATTTCCATCTCACATTAGGGAATCAATAGGAACAAACCAAAAACAAAACAAAAACTCAAAAACGACAAAAAAATAAGAAATAGGTTATCTTGCACATATAGTGCGCCTCACTTCAACAGTTTACGACTCCTGGATTGATAATTAATACAACAATTTAGGACACTCTAAATTGACCAAACATTTTGGCGCCATTACCGAGGAAGTATAAATAGGTAGCCAATTTCCTAAAAAAAACAATAAAAAGAAGGGAAAAATTGATAACTTCTAGAAGTATGCTCTCCTCTTGCACTTAGTGTGATTTGGAGGATCAAAAAAGAGAGTTATTGGTTCAATAATTTCTTAAGTATGCTCTCTTCTTGCACCCAGTGTGACCTGGAAGATCAGAAAGAGAATTATTAGCCCAACTTAAAAAAAAAAAAAAAAAAATGACATGCATAGAGCAAGAGATTCTAGGGAAGGTTAATAGCTAGAGCCAAGAGTTCGATTTTCACAACTCCATCTTCTTCAAGGCATAGACAAGATTCACCACCATCTACCCCTAGCCTTAAGATTCCTGGAATTCAAGGAGTGCTGAATTAGAGGATTCTCCTACACCATCTAGCAAATCTCATTTAGAGGAAGACCCTTTCTTTACTTCTACAGGAGAGCATATTGTAATTCAAGAAGTAGAATCACCTAAAGAAGAAAAGGAAGAAACTCCCTCTCATCCTACTTTAATAGAAGAACCAGAGGACTTTGAGGACTCTGAAGAAATTATCATGACAGAGGAAGTAGTAGATGGATTTGGAGGTAGAGGTAGAGGTAGAGGAGGAGGAAACAATGGAAGAGGAAATGGAGGAGGAAGAGGCAACAACGGAGGAAATCAGGATGGGGATAACTCATTTGGATTCCCTATAGTTGATGAGGAAACCCATACAATAATGAAAAACATTTCACCATCTGTCCTCCCAAACTTTCATGGGTTGAGAAGTGAGGATCCCGAAACATTTCTATTTGAGTTTGAAGTCTTGTGTCCAACCTACGATTATATGGAAGACTCTCAAAAACTCAAACTGTTTCCTTTGACATTAAAAGGAGTTGCTTTGAAATGGTTCATGGGACTAGCCACTCAGTCTATTAATAGTTGGAATGATATGAAACAAACATTTTTGGATAGATACCTAGACTATTGCATGCCCACCAATCATAAGGATGAGGTATTCAAGATGATGCAAAAAGAAGATGAAAACTTGGAGGACCTACTCGAAAGATTTCAATACAACTTAAAGAGAGAAAAAATGAATAATCTAGATGAGGAAACCTTGGAAGCCCTTCTATTGAAAGCCATTAAAGATGAATGGATAGACATTTTAAACATGATGGGAAAGGGAGATATCTCTCAACTTCCACTTCATGACATAACAGAACTATGTATCCATCTCTCAAGAGGAAAATCTAAAACTGCGAAAGGGCCCAGAGATCCTTCTCTGATTAGAGCAAACAAATCTGCAACCAGTTCAGTAAGTAGGGCAGAGATTGGCAATATGCTTGATGAGTTCAAAACTGATATTTTAGGGAGCCTTAGTGAGCAACTAGACACCCTTAAAATACAAAACAAGCAGAAAGCAGAAGCTGAAGCTTTGGCCATCTTTTGTCCAAAATGTAGGAAGAAACATGTTCTAAGGGAATGTCCCTTGGATGCAAAAGTTGTAGAAACATGTATGATTTTCTTGGAAAGCCATGAGACCAAGGATTTTCCTTCAATTCCTGGCCTCAAAGCTGTCTTTCAAGAAGATCCAAATTCAGTGGAATCTCTCTGTTTTGTTACAAGGAGACCATGGCAGAGGCAACAAAATCAAGGGTTCAATAATCCTATGAAATTTCAACCCCCGCCAAATTGGAATCCTTGGCAACAACCTTGGCCCTAATCTAAAAATCCATATCAATCATGGGTACAAGGTATGCAAAATCCTTATGGGAGATTTGGTCAATTTTATCAATATCCTCCATCCTTTCCAAATCAACAAGCTCCACAACTTCCAAATCAATATCCACAACTTTCATTACCATTCCCACAACAACAAAAAAATTCTCAACTCTTGCTTCCATTCCAACAAAAAGCAAATCAACTACCTTCCCAGCCATTGCCAAATCCCAATAATAAAAATCCTCAAAATGCTTACATGGTAGAAGGACAACAATTTCCTACCTATATGATTATTCCTCTCAATGATGTACAACTCAGATCTGGTAGGGTTTTAGAAAAACCTTCTATATATGCTCAAAAGCAAAGTATTTCTGAGGAAGATTCTCTTGAAGCCAATAAAAGGTTCTGAAGCATCTCTTCAAAACCCAAACACTCAAAAAGAAAAAGAAAAAGAGTCAACCCCCACAACTCCTATAGTTGAGCAACCTGCATCTTCATCCACACCTCCTTTTCCTGAAAGGTTACAAATTAACAAAGGAGTGGAAAAACAAAACTTGTTGCCTGACTATGGTTTCCTAGATGAATTAAATGATGTCTGTATCAAGATTCCCTTGCTACAAGCCATTAGAGAGATTCCTATTCTAGCAAAAACAATAAAGGAGTTGAGTCTCAAAAGACCAGGAAGGAAACCAAGAGATATAAGAAGAATCCACCTGGTAGGAAAAATTACAGATATCATGATGGGAAAAATTACCATGCAGAAATATGTAGATCCCGATAGTCCAATTGTCAAGACACATATCAATGGGGTAGAAATTCCAAATACTTTGATTGACTTAGGGGCTACTATCAACATTACGAGTAGACATACTATGGAACAACTAAAACTTCCTAATCTTCTTTTTACACCTACCTTAATGCAACTTGCAGATCAATCTATAATCAAACCAGATGGTGTATTAGAAGATATTTTAGTCTCCTTAGATTCTTGGAAATATCCAGTAGATTTCATGATTTTGACTCCCAAGAGTAATCTAGGAGGGC
Source organism: Pinus taeda (assembly GCA_000404065.3). NCBI lineage: Eukaryota > Viridiplantae > Streptophyta > Pinopsida > Pinales > Pinaceae > Pinus > Pinus taeda. Next base: position 10,403 of record APFE031515937.1, on the reverse strand, counting down.
ATCCACTCATTCTAGGAAGACCTTGGCTAGCCACAGCTGATGCTTTCATTAGTTGTAGATCTGGGGATATGTACATTTCTGATGGTAATTCGACAAATAAATTCAATTTGTATCCTCCAGCAAAAGCAATTACAGAAGTAGGAGATAATGAATGGGTCAATGATGAGGACACTATACAACCTGTCTTTACCATTTCTGAAATTAGCGAAGATAATCAAATTCTGAATACATTAGAAAATTTTGATATATCTTCAGAATATGACCACACACAATTTTAGTTGGATTCTGAAATTGAGTATCTATCATCTAGAAAAATGTCTCTTTACTCTATGGAATATTTTGGTAGTTCCACCATTGAAAATTTTCTAGGTAAAACATTGAATATCAACAAAAACTTGGAAAAATCACAACGGGGAGAACTAACCAAAATCTTACAAAAACATTCTACTTCATTTGCATGGAAACATACTGATACGAAAGGTATTGACCCTAAGACTTGTATTCATCACATTTACATAGAGGAAAATAGTAGACCAATCAGACAACCTCAGAGAAGAATGAATCCAAACCTTAGGGAGATAGTGAAATAAGAGCTCCAAAAACTAAATGTAAACTTCATTTAACCAATTTCAGATAGCTGATGGGTTTCTCCTTTGGTTATAGTACCTAAAAAGAATGGTAAATGGAGAGTATGCATTGATTGCAGAGAATTGAATAAAGCAACCTTGAAGGATCACTTCCCTTTGCCCTTTATTGATTAGGTATTAGATACACTAGCAGGCAAAAAGTAATTTTCATTCTTGGATGGTTTTAGTGGCTACAATCAAATTCAAGTAGCACCTGAAGATCAAGATAAGACCACATTTACATGTCCATGGGGAAATTTTTCTTACCGAGTGCTTCCTTTTGGATTATGTAATGCACCCGCAACATTCCAAAGAGTAGTACTAGGAAATTTTTTTTTTTCTGATTTACTCCATGATTGTGTAGAGGTTTATATGGATGATTTTACAGTTTATGGTGACTCATTTGAAGAAGCATTAGAGAATTTGGAAAAAGTACTTATAATATGTAAAGAGACAAATCTTTCATTAAGTCATTAAAAATGTTTTATGATGTTTACTAAAGGTATTGTTTTGGGTCATCACATTTCAAGAGATGTGTCAGGCCAGGGTAACTCTAGAATGAATGAGCAAGAGAAAACTGATTGATTTTATTCATTAGCTAACATACATTTATATAGATAGATATGGCGGATTAGTTCATCTTCTGGATGACTGTCTAGTTCACCTATCCGTTTCGGATTAGGTGTCAACATTCCCCCCCTTAATCTGAAGGGATGTTGGTGATTCCAAGCATCGTTCTGAATCTTTCAACCTTTTCTCTTCCAAGCGCTTTGGTGAAGATGTCTGCAACTTGCTCATTTGTGGAACAATGGCGGAGATGGATTGTTTTGGCCTCAACATGATGTCGGATCAAATGATATTTAGTATTGATATGCTTTGTATGATCATGAAACTTTGGGTTCTTGGCCAACTTTATTGCAGAGGTGTTGTCAATCATGAGTGGAGTTGATTGTACTTGTTTTACCTGCAAATCTTCAAGAATTTTTCTGAGC
>APFE031515929.1:230873-247703 GCA_000404065.3 Pinus taeda | reverse complement strand
CCCCCCCCCCTCTCAGTATTATTTCCAACACTGTCATGATAGTTTCTTCAAAGTCCTCAGAGTCCTCTAGTTCTTCTATCAAGGGAGGATGAGAGGGAGTTTCTTCCTTTTCTTCTTCAGGTGATTTTACTTCTTTAATTACAATATGCTCTCCTGTAGAAGTAAAAAAAGGGTCTTCTTCTAAATGAGATTTGGTAGATGGTGTAGGAGAATCCTCTAATTCAGCTGCTCCTTGAATTCCAGGAATCTTAAGGCTAGGGGTAGATGGTGGTGAATCTTGTCTATGCCTTGAAGAAGATGGAGTTGTGAAAGTCGAACTCTTGGCTCTAGCTATAAACCTTCCCCTAGAATCGCTTGCTCTATGCATGTCATTTTTTTTTATTTTTAAGTTGGGCTAATAATTCTCTTTTTGATCTTCCAGGCCACACTAGCTGCAAGAAGAGATCATACTTAAGAAATTATTGAACCAATAACTCTCTTTTCTGATCCTCCAGGTCACACTAGGTGCAAGACAAGAGCATACTTCAAGAAGTTATCAATTTTTCCCTTCTTTTTATTGTTTTTTTAGGAAATTGGCTACCTAGTTACACTTCCCCTACAACGGTGCCAAAATGTTTTGTCAATTTAGTGTGTCCTAAATTGCTGCATTTAATTGTCAATCCGGGATTCGTAAGCTGACAAAGTGCGATGCACTATATGTGCAAGATAACCTATCTCTTACTTTTTGTCGTTTTTTGTTTTTTATTTTCTTTGGGGGTTTGTATCTTGGTTGGCTTCCTAATGTGAGAGGGAAATTCTAAAATATAAGTATGGATATAAATGTTCAAGGCAATGATGTGCTTTATAATGATTTCCCAAACTTCAAACTTCAAAAGGGGTTTAAAACATGCAATGACAAAATTAATTCCTAAAAGAAAATGAAAATGTGCCACTATACTAGTCAAACAAACTGTGAACTATTGATCATGAAACCCATTATCCTTGTTGTTGTCTAAATACAAAAGAAACTGTGCTCAAAGAAATCCAAGAATTGCAAGAAAAGTAAATTTAAAATCAAATTACATCAACTCATATTCTGACCCCTCACCATTAGTCTCACTATGTCTTTCGGAGATAATCATAAACAACTTGAGCAATCTAATATCTAATTTGCAGGAAAATAAACTAATATCAAATTACACACTCATACTTCAATCCCTCACCATTAGTCTCGTTATGGCTTTCGGAGGTAAGTGATAATGACATGAGCAATTTTATATCTAACTTGCAGAAAAATAAACTAATATCAAACTACACACTCATCCTTCAATCCCTCACCAATAGTCTCGCTATGGCTTTCGGAGGTAACTGATAATGACATGAGTAATTAAATATCTAATCTAACTAATAAAGCAAATGTACAAAACTGAAATAAAGAAGACAGTGCTGGAATTAAAAACTAAGAAAAATAAATCAGCAGAAGGAAAAGATTGATTCCATGTCACTAGTCATTGTCAAACTATGTGCAAATTCCTGGGCTGCCTACTGTAATCTGGAACAAAGACACTAATCAGTTAACAGCAGTATAAAGCATGAAAAATTATGGACAGAAGCAAAAGGTTAATACCATAAGAGATGCAATATATACACGTGAATAACTATGGCATAATGAACGTAAGGAAATAAAGCATGAAACTATACAGAAATAAACAAAACCTCGGCATGTGCAGGGGCCCTTTGCACTGTCCCTAGGCAACAACTATCAACCGTGAATTGAGCTTATAAACAAAGTCTTCTCATGTATTCAAAATGCAATCATAACACAGAAACAAAGTCACCGCACAGTGGGTTCGTTAACAATCAAATTTACATTACAAAAGCTAGCTACTATGCGTATGAGAACGCATTATTTATAGCAAAGGATGACATAACTACTTTCCTACAATCTGCGTTGATAAAAGACACGTGAAAAACCACGTCCAGGAATCTAGCATTATGGCTACCGTGAAGATTAAATCTATGGAGGTGGTTGTTGGATTCGGCTTATGGAGCAGTCCACAGGTGTTGATATGTCTCCTCAGATTGAGGAACGGCCACACAAGTCTTCATGTGGTGAAAAATAGAGTTCTGTCACTGTAGGACTCTTAGGTTGACCACCGCTTGACTAGCTTTGACTATGGCCTCTTTTGATGAATTCGACTGAGCCAATAGGACTCAGTCCATGTCCACGTCGTTTTCAACTTGCCCATGTGGCTCGATTTGCCTGAAGACACCTGCAATATAGACTTTAACAAAATGTTGCGGAAAGTTGAGCTGGTTGTGGAAAGTGACAAGATTCCGCAGCTCATAAGCAAAAATCTAGTTCAAACAGCAACACAAAGACAGTCAAGAAACCACTTTAAATGCTCTTTTATAACTAATATGCAATGATATTGATGGTTTAGGAGGTTCAAATGAATGGAAAGAGGCTAGAAAAAGGTGTAGGAAAGATGCAAGTTTGGGGCTCAACAAAAACCAAACGGCAAAGTAGATTAAAGGGCAAAAGATCAAAGATTAAATCCAGCACAACCTAATAAGCAGGGACAACAAGAATCAGTTCAATAGCTGTCTATATCTTCTTGCATGAAGATTTTTCTTTTTCCTAGATTAGTTCCCAAGATAGTTTGGGATATTTTGTAATATATTTTTGTATAAATACTTCATAATTCGAAGTATTGAGGGTGGATTGCTATACATTTGTAGAGTTATTTTGATCTTAAACCTAAGGGTTATTGTACCAATTTTCAAGTCAACAAACTGGAGCAAGTAATAAAAAGATTGCACTACAAGTTTCATGAGATGAGCTATTGCAGTGAAGTCTCTTCTTTTTCTTATTTTTTTCCTTTCTTATGTGTTTCATAAACTTAAATGTTATCTAAATTTGCATGAATTAACTATAAATTTAACTCAGAATTTGTTTAAGTACACTCTGTTTTGCATAGTTAATCATTTATATGTTTTCCTATGATATCCGGATTTGAAAACCCTTAATTGCTCTCCCATCCCGGTTGACCTCTTTCACTTCTCTTCATAATCCGGCCTAGGAACCCTTAATTGCTCCCTAGATCTGATTGGAAACCATTTCCCCATCAAGCCTTTGAGATCTGTAGTAACTCCTCTATCTTGCCCTGTAGACACTATTTTTAGAACTTGATCCAGTCCTATTGGTCTGACATTTTGACCCCATAGCCCAACGGTAAAAGGAACCCTCTGTTCATCTAAGTAAGTGATCCCACCACCCAAATTCAAATAAAAATCTAAGCACAGTCACAACTAGCCTAAAATCAAATAAATAAAGAAAGTTAAATAAAAAAGAGAGAGCCCTCTCTGAGATTAGCAACGCTAGATCCTAATCTCCAAAGTTGGCTTGTGGTTACCTCTATCATTTCTTTTTCTGACAACTTAGAAGAAATTTTGGAGTGATAACATCATTGGAAACCATACTGGGGACTTCGATCCTCAACGTAATAAAACTTTGAGGAGACCTTAAAATTTCATCTTGAGCCCCTTAAAGTCATTTTTATAAAGTTGTTCTTAAAAATTTTCATAAAAACTATTAAGAAATTAATATGTTGGCTCCCAAGAAGACTCACTATACCAAGGCAAATCTAGATCCAAACCCTGCTACCATAGTTGACGACCCAGACAGGATTTTAAGAAAACCAAAAAAGGTAGAAACTCAAGAAAGTAGTAACCAGTTAGTTAAAGGAAACTCACTCCCTGAGGAATTATCAAATTTAGAGGAAATTCCATTTGATTTATCATTTGATCTCTCATTCTTTAGAACTAAATCAGAGAATGCAATTCATGAAACTGTGCTAGACCCTAACTTTATTCAATTCATTGAGTCAAGAAAAATGCCTTTACATCCAGATTTAGATAAACTTGTGTTGGATAATTTTGACAAGTTAGAAGCTTTAACCTCCACATTGATAAGCCACTTAAATGATGCTTACCTTCAACAATCAGTTGAATTAGCTGCCCTCACTGCTGCTCCCTCTGAAATTTTTGCACAATCTTCAAATACTGTAAATACATCTTCATTTAATACCATCTCACCAATTGTATCCACCGCAGTACATTCCCCTAAACCAGTCACTCATCAGTTTCCTATCCAACCAAACTCCTCATCCTCATCTAGTTCATCTCCATTTGTTTCAAGCCCTTCCTCAAGTACTAGCACTTTACCCCCTAGTCAAGCCAAAATCCAAGCCATGGCAGACCAATATGCACCTTTGGTTTTACCAGCACAACTCCATGCCATGCCCCAAGATTATCAAAGTAAAATATTTTTGTTTGATGCTACTGGTCAATATACTTCCCGATAGCATGTGAACAAACTGACTAACTATTTTGAGTTACATGAGATAGATGAATTTGATGTCCAAATGAGGTTGTTTTCCCATACATCAACTGGGGATGTTAAGAAATGGTTCAAAGGTTTACCTGCCAATAATATTGCAAACTTAGTTGCTTCTCATAGATTATTCATTGATAGATGGGAGAGAAAGAAAAACCCCCTACAAATACTTTCTGAATATGATAACATTAGAAGAGCTCCTAATGAGTCAATTCAGGATTATTGTACTAGGTTCAATAACATCTACAATGCAATCCCTGCTAATATTAAGCCTCCACCTAACCTAGCATTGATTAAATTCCCTGATGGTTTTGACACTGACATGTCATACCAGTTAAGGGAAAGAAACACTGAAACATTGGAACAAACGCAAAGTAATGTTGTTAGTGTAGAGGCCAACCTATTAGCCAAGAAAGCTAGAATGAGAAATGAAAAACGAGTTGTCATTAAAGAGTAAACTTCCACATTTGATGGTAAAATAGATAGTTTAGCAAAGAGTGTAGAGAGAATAATGGATAGATTAGAAAACATGGAGAGAAAAACTCAGTGGGAGAATCAACAACCACCCCCAATAAGAAACCCAAACTTCAGGAAGAATCCTAACGTTGGAAAGAATGCAATACCAGATCAACAAATCAAGCCACCCTTCAAGGAGAACTATGATGAGGGTTCACAAAACGATGAAGGAGAGGATGGCACATAGATAAACTTAACAGGAATCAGAAATGAAGATGTTGTTTTTCTTACTCAAGAAGAACAGGAAATGTACATGCTGCAACAATTGCAATTAGAATCTGGGGAATCCTTCGACTTTAAACAGGGCTATGAATTAGCCATATATGAGGTTCATAAACAGTATAGCTTAAGAAGTCAAAAGAATAATGAAGCTCCCACTAAGAGATCAATCCAGACCCAAACTAAAAAGATAACAGAGGCTCCTATAACCAAAATACTGCAAATCCTCCCTAGGGGAACTTAGGAGACTTCTACCCCAAAAATTGTAGATATAATGTCATCTGAAACTCAAACTGAAATAGTTACTCAGAATATTCCAAATAAGAGAAATCAAAACAAACTGTTGAAACACAGACCGAAGTGCCTAATACTGATAGAGAAGATAAAAACACACAAACTGCATTTTCTAAGGAAGATCTCATCCAATCCAGCAAAGCTCAACTACCTTTTAGCCTCAAGACTAAAATAACAAAATTGAAAATAGCAGTCCCTTTGACTGAGCTAGTGAAAAATGAATCCTATAGATCATAGATCAATGGAAAATTGGATATAGGTGAAGGGGAGGATGTTGTGAATTCGAATGATGATCAACCTGAGTTATTGTTTGGCCCTTAAGCAAATGGTACTCATTAGCAAGGAGGAATCCCTCCTTTCTACATTAGCCTAAACATTCATGACAAAATATTACATAATTCTATGCTAGACTCAGGATCATCCCATAACTTGATGCCAAAGGAAATCATGGAGAGACTAAACTTAGATATCACTAGACCATATAAGGACCTATTTTCCTTTGACTCTAACCAAGTTAAATGCCTCAACCCCATCAAGGATTTGTGTGTAACTCTAGTCCAGTGCCCAGCAAAGAGTATTGTGATGGGCATAGTAGTTGCAGACATCCCACCCAAATGTGGAATGTTGTTATCTCGCTCACAGGGAGAAAAATTGCAAGGATCCTTACAATTACATATGTCATATGCCACCATATCTGTGTTGGTCAACAAAGAAAACTTTATAGAGAGACCTTAATGACATACATGGTGAGAAGTGTAGAAAAACCACAAAACTTCCCTATATGCTCCATGCATTCTGATATGGACACTTTCATCTTGTACAATTTATACCATGACAAAAAAGAAATCACAGCTAAAGAACTGAAATACAAAACAACTGATAGTGAAAACATTTCTCATGAATCACTATGGAATTTGGATTTCGATGGATCTGTGAATAGACTTGGAGTTGGTGCAGGAGTATGGATTCACAACATGGAGAATAATCATGTTGAAGGACATGCATTTAGGTTAAATTTTAAATGCACAAATAACATGGCAGAATATGAAGCTTTGATCTTAGGATTACAAGTAGTTAGAAAACTTGGAGCCAAGAGAGTTTCTATACTAGGAGACTCAAAATTGATTATTAAACAAATCAATGGGGAATACTTTGTAAACAATCCCAGACTGAGTCAATATAGAGAGATTGTCCTAGATTTTATCAAATACCTTCTAGAAATAGAATTTGTTGTCATTCCTAGAAAACAGAATATGCAAGCCCACAGTCTGGCCACTTTTACTAGCACCTGCAGATTTCCCTTTCAGCCTAACCATCAATACACTGCCAAAGTGAGGCATAGGCTTGTCATACCAGACAATTTGAAGTATTGGCAGATCTTCTCATAGGATTCCCAAATTTATGACTTCATGAATGCAGAAGGTGAGTTTCAGAATTGTAATATAGATACAGGCTGTACATTGGACAATGACAGAGATTGTGGGATAGATGTAAATATTTTAGATATACCTAAACCCACTAATTTCACTAAATTAGAAATAGATAGCTTAGAAAATGTAGAAATAGAAGAAATAATGAATGATGATCCTGAAATTCTAAATCTTAAAAATAATTTTTTTCCTAAGGGATTAGTCCCCTTAGAAGATTTGTTTGATTCCAACGATGTAGCTAGGAAACCAAAAATGGAGCCTTTGAAAGCAGATATAGAAGAATGTAACATAGGAACTAAAGAAAACCTAAACTCATTAAATTATCAAAAGCCTTACCTCCAGATGAAAAGGTTAAATACATAAATCTGTTTAAAGAGTTTCAAGATATATTTGCCTGGAGTTATGAAGACCTCAAATCTTATGACACCAGCATAATTCAACACAAGATACCAATCAAAGAAGATCATAAACATTTTAAATAGAAACTTAGGAGAATTAATCCAGTTCTTATGCCATTGAGAAAGAAGTTAAAAGAACGTATGTGCCCAAATTATAGCTCCCAATAGATACTCAGAATGTGTTTCAAACTTAGTCACTACTAGGAAGAAAACTAGAGAAATCAGACTTTGTGCTGACTTCATAAATTTAAACAAGGTCTCATTAAAAGACAACTATCCTTTACCAAAAATGGACCATATCCTTTAGAGGGTAGTAGGCTCATCCAAAATTTCATTGCTTGATGGATTTTCTGGATATAACCAAATCTTAGTTCAACCAGAGGACCAAGCCAAAACTGCGTTTACTACTCCTTGGGGTACCTTCATGTATTTGAAGATGCCTTGGGTTGATGAATGTGGGAGAAACATTTCAAAGAGCTATGGGTATAGCTTTTGCCAAGGAAATCCCTGACTTCCTACTGGTGTCCCAAGATGACATCGCAGTCTTTTCTAAATCTGATAATGAACACCTTGATCACCTCGGAAGAGTTTTCATTAAATGTAGGAAATTTGGTATTTACTTGAATCCCAAAAAGACACTCGTTGGTCTAGAAGAAGGTAAATTGTTGGGACATATAATATCCAAAGATGGAATTAGAATAGATCCTACTAGAATAGAGGCAATCTTGACCATCACCCATCCTAGAAACATCAAATAATTGCAGTCATTTTTAGGCAAAATTAATTTTCTTAGGAGATTCATTTCAAATTTAGCATAATTGATTAGAGACTAAATAACATGTTGAGAAAATATTCAGCACTTAAATGGCTAGTAGAGGCAAAATAGCTCTTTGAAGCCATCAAGGAAGCCCTAACCAAAACTCCAGTCCTTATAAATCTTGATTTTCAGAAAGATTTTATAATTTTTTCTTTTGCTTCAAAACACACTATTGCAGCAGTCTTGTTGCAAAAGAATGACCAAGGATATGAACAACCCATTGCATTTTTTAGTAAATCCTTAAGAGATGCAACCCTAAAATACAACATAATGTAAAAACATGGATTAGCTTTAGTAAAGGCTATCAAAGATTTCAAAGTGTATATTTTGTATTCACACATCATTTCTTATGTTCCAAATTCAGTAGTCAAGGACATTTTGACACAAAATGGGCCTGAGGGGAAAAGAGGCAAATGGATTGCCACAATTTTGGAATATGACATAGAAATAAAGCTCACTAAACTTATCAAAGGCCAAGGTTTATCCAAACTCATGGCTGAATCGAACTATCAGGCCCTAGATATAAATTTCATTGGTGCCCTTAATGATCATGAAGAGATGGTGACTCCACAGATCAATGAACCTTTTACTGATTCACCTTGGTATGCAGATATCTTATTTGTATTACTGAACTTACAAGCTCCTCTTGGTTTAACAAGAACTAAAGCTAGATTTTTGAAAATGAAATCAATGAGATATTGTAACATAGATAATGCTTTATTTTGGAAAGAAAATGGTGGTATTCTATTAAATTGTTTACTGAAAGATGAAGCTAATAAAATTATGCAAGAATTTCATGCAGGAGATTGTGGAGGACACTTGTATTGGAAGACTACAGCTGACAAAATTCTGAGGGTTGGTTTTTACTGGCCCACTCTTTTGCAGATGTTAAGAAACATGTGACCTCCTGTCATAAGTGCTAGATATTTGAGGGAAAAAGAAAGCTTTTACCTTTACCTCTCAAACCCATCTCCACAGAAATGCCATTTCAACAATGGGGTTTAGACTTCATTAGAGAAATTCACCCAACCTCCTCAACCTAGCATAAGTGCATTTTGACAGCCACTGATTATTTTACCAAATGGATAGAAGCCATCCCTTCTAGACAAGCTACAGACTCTATCACTATCTCCTTCCTAGAAAACAATATCCTGTCAAGATTTGGATACCCCCAGAAGCTCATTACTAATAATGCAGCTACTTTTAAATCCAAGAAAATGGTAAACTTTTGTAACAAATAGCACATCACCCTTGGCTAGTCCACTGCCTATTACCCTCAAGGTAATGAACTTGTAGAATCTTATAATAAAAGCCTTGTCAACATCATTAATAAATCACTGGAAGATAACAAAAAGACATGGAACAAAAAGTTGGTCAATGCCTTATGGGCAAACAGACTAACTAGCAAAAAGTCAATTGGTACATCACCCTATCAGTTGGTATATGGGATGGATGATGTTTTTCCATCCTCTTTGGGAGTGCAAGTGATGAAGATCATCCAAGAATTGCAGGTAGAACCAAATGATATCCAGAGAAGGAAAAACCAAACCAAACACTTGCAACAGACCAGAGAAGAAGTAAATGTAAAATCACAAGTAATCCAGGACAGAATCAAAAAGATTTTTGATAAAAAGACTAAAGTTGATGATTTTTACATAGGTGACAAAGTACTTAAATGGGATTCAAAGATAAGGGTAAACATGGCAAATTTGATTTTCTATGGCAAGGCCCTTATGTCATTTATGGTTACAGAGGTAACAATGCTTTTTTCTTGAGAGAGATATATGGAAGAGATCTACCAAGAAGCCCTGTCAATGGTAGAATGTTGAAGCATTACTTTTCCACAGATTAGCAGTAGTTCACTTTACTTTACTCATTGTATATAACATTGCAGAGTTTAGATTAGATTGGATGGTAATCTTTTGAAGTTGAAGCCCGGAGAGAAGGCCTTGAGCTTTGAAGATTTCCCCATCATAAGTATGAATAAAGCAAAATCACAGAGGAACAACTTACAAGCTAACTATAGTCACATTTTCAAAAGTTTACTAAGCTTAAAGTTCTTGAAATTTCACCAGGAAATGCCATCCCCATGTGGAGCCACTGTTAAGGTCCTATAATAATAGGATTCATAATTTTGAATTGGATGGTTAGTCTTGTAATATTGTACATACTTTTTCTTTCTGCAAAATGTTTTCCATATTAAAAAATTAAAAAATGTAAAGAGAGTATGTCCTAAAAGAATAATCAAAGGACAAAAAGAAAAAGAAAAGATCAAAAAAGTGAAAAATATGAACCCCAAACAAAAAAAGATCATGAAAGTGTGCAAATTCAAGTGCCACTAATTTTACTTTTATGTCCAAAATAATGGTTGTGTGTAGCTTGTCAGAAATGCCATAGCCCATGCTAGTCAAATAGCTTAATATTGACTAAATCATGCTTTAAATTTCATGCTTATATATAGAGAATAAATATCTAGCTAAACTATTTAACCTTGGTAGATCAGTAGTTAGGTAGAGAAATAAAAATGTGCTCATAAGCTTAATCTGATCCATTGGAAGTTATACGGTTAGAATTAGATAGTTTTCTTGTCAAAAGATTAGGAAAGAAAGGGTCTGCCAGCTTAAATGCACACAATAAAATGAAGAAAAAATGTTAGGATAAGTAAAGGGTAGGTAGAAGAAAGGTTGCAGATGTACAAGGTTGTTAAATCATAAGCACATTTATCATGCTTAATCCTATGTTTCAGTGTGTAGGAGAATTAAGCATCCATATCCGATCTTTACCAGCCAGAGAGCACGCAATATTTCCGGTTTTGCTCAGGCCCTTTTCGGCTACGTGGCAGCACCAGGAAAAATCGCGTGCTCTCAAGGAAATACCGCTCGTTCTCCAAAAGCAGTGCGATGGCCCCTAAAATCACCTCCTTGCTAAAAGCTAAACCATGCACTTTTCATTATGAATTTTGGGCCAAATTCTAACCATTGCTGGTTAAAAGGCCGAAGAATCCCATTTCGACTCTTTTTGCTCATTTTCACTGTGAAAGTTGCATAAGCCTTCCTGCGTCACCCTGAGCCTCTACAATTGAATTTCACTGGCATTTACGCCCCCGAACACACTCTAAACGCCCAATTCAGCCATCCAGTGCACAACTAAAGCAACCATACCCTCTACAGTCACCTTTGAAACCAATTTGCAGCCTAAACCACCAATTTCCAGGTATTTTGAGAACAAACCAAAACAACCCTCTCAAATTTGAAAATGTACAGTCATTTCAAACATTAATTAAATGAATTTAATTAATTTCTCCTGAATTTGAGAGTACTTCCACCCGAATACCCAAACCCCTATTTTGCAAACTGCAAATTACCCTTTTACTCCACTAGTGTTTTCAAAGTTTCACTGCTACAGCCTATACAAGCCTAATTCACACCTTTCCTCCTAAAAATGGCTTCCCAGACCTCTCTAGATGTGAGACCTGTGTCAACCCCCCACCTAGACATCGACCATTTAGCACTAGCAGATAGGGATTTCTAGATTAAAGATACTGCTACACTAGCCTACCTTCTAAAACTCCACTACTGGAGTAAGGACAGATTCCTAAACCATGCCGATGACATCCACCTTTGGGAATCCAATTTACGCAAATATCTATTCCTAGAAGTTCACCCATTCCCTGATATCATACAATTTTGTCATGCCTGCTATATCCCTAGCCAAAGGGCTATTGTTGCTCCAAACCAACACCTCTTGTTCACCATTACACTCGAGTCCATCAACCAAATTCTTCAAGTCCAACCTAGCCAAAATCAGACCCCTCTATCCATTGGAGACATATTAGACTTGTATGTCACCCTAGACCTAGTTAAGTTAAGACAAATCTTCCAGACCTTCATCATTGAAGACTGCCATACTGCTACAGATACCCCATCCTATGCTGCCACTATATTTTTAGAAAAAGGTAGACATATAATCACCATACTCTCATGCATCCTAGGATACACCATAGATGAGCATGTGGATGAGGTCATCTTGGCCTTCCTGTCCATTTTTAATCGCGGACAGGAAGGCATTTTTAATTATGTACACTTATGCTCAGTTCATTGCAGACAGGATTCATGAACAATTCACAATACTTCCCACTAAAAGAGTCTTCAAGTACTCTTCGGTGTTGTTTTACATGTTTTTATATTATCAAGCACACAAGTTCCCTGTAAGCATCCAGAAGCTAGATACCAAGGGAAAAGAGAGACCAGTTGTCTTTTGGGCACCCTTGATCCATAAATACTCCACAACATTTACCTATAAAGACTTCATAGATTCATTTGTCTACCCAGTCATGAACATGCTGACCAGTAGCACTCAACTTCGAATCAACCAAAATATCAAGAGAGTACTATAGTTGGCCAAGAATAGCAAGGTGGAAGACTTGTACCTCTACTAGAACCACACTAAAATCAGGGTTTATGGCTACCAATTAGCCCCTTACAAGTTTCCCAAATACCTCCCTATGAGGATATTTCCACATGAGCACTTCAGACAAATCACCAACTTTGATGAAGTCCACTTCCTATGTGCTAGGAAGAAGACCCATTTTAAAATGAAAAACCAATTGGGCCCATTCATTTGCAATAATAGAGAGGCTAGCCCAGAGGCTGACAAGATGCTACAATAGATGAAATTCAGCAACATCTTCATGTGGCAGTATGAATCTCATGGGGTCATAAACAAGATAAGACTCAAGGTCAAATTGGGACCTTACATCCACCACCCAAGACCTGACATTGAATAGTTCGCCAACCAATCTGAGTGGTTGGAAAATACATTGATTGATATGGATAGCATAGTTGTGGATGTTTAAAATAGCAATAAGGAATCGTAAATATAGGGGTGCTAAAAATAGCAGTGCTATAAATATCATTTTGGGATACATTCTAATTTTAGTTAGTCCCTGAACTAAAATTGAGAATTAAAATTTGAATTTGATCTTAGTAGTTGTTTGAAAAATAATAAATAATAAATTTTAAGTTCATCTTGAGTTAATTAGTTGGAGAAAATAAAACATGAAGTCTATGTGAAGACATGCAACAGTTATCCCTTTGATTGAGGAAGTTATCCCTTAATTAAGGAGATAAGGATTAGTTGTATTTTGAGTTGTAATTAGTTAGCTCAGTTAACTGAGTTAAGTCTAGTTATATTAGTTCCAATAATTTCTGGAACTGATTATGAGTTCAGTTAGTTAATGCATGCATGCATGTAACTAGTGTACTTCAGGTAACTAAATATTCTCTCATATATAACTCATGCATGTCAGTTCAGTCAGAGACCCAGTCAAGATCAGAGGATGGGACAGTGTACTATCAGTTGTAGGAATATTCCCATGAGGATATCTCTTACATGCAGAAGGAATTCTTTCCTTGAGGATTGTGCAGTTATTTCTAAGGTTGGAGAGTAGTGTGTGAGGTAATTCACACAGGTGGAAACTTTTGGACCCTAGGAAAAACTGCACAAGGAAATAGGAGGCTTGGAGGAGTGAAGGAAGGCATACGTTGTGTCTATTCACTCTATGAGCAGTATTGAGGGATTGTACTGAGAGCTGGATAGCTTGTGAGCTAAAGCTTTGTGTAATCTCTGAGATATTTCCACTTGTTTGATAATATAGATAGTGGGGTTTTTAGCTAAGGCTTTCCCCAGAGTATTCTTCAGTGTTCATGTGTGATTGATTTCTCATTCTCTGTTATATGTGTTCTATTTTATCTTGCTCAAAATCAATTAAGCTTCCGCAAGTTTGTTTATAGAAGTACATCAAGTATTTTGCTCTAGTATATTGCATTATCAGGTGATATACCGTGACAATTTCTACATGGTATTAGAGCAAAGGTGATCAAAGCAGAGAAAAGTATACAAAGAAGGGATATGTTCAAAGTTTGAAGTTCCTGATTATAGAAATTGAATCCTTATCACATCTCAAATTTCACCAATGGCGTTCAACGGTTTGAGACTTGAGTATGCCCTGGATGGCAGCTCAAATTATATAGCCTGGAAGGATCGCATAGAAGCGATATTAAAAGGCAATGGTTTGAAGGACTTCATTGGTCAAGAAGTCCCCAAGCCAGTAGCTGCTAATGCCCAAGAATTGGCAGAATGGAAGAAATGTGTGGCTAGAGCGAGGAGGATTTTTCTAGAGGGAGTTTGAGACCACATTCTCTCAAGTCTCCATGGGAAGGAGACACTGTTTTAAATGTGGAAAGAATTGAAGGATCTATATCAGAATAACAACGATTAGAGGAAGATGGCGCTGAAAGACAAGCTTCGGAAAATCAAGTGTGAAAAGGGCGACACGATCTCTACATATCTGAACAAGCTCACCACCTGCAAGGATGAGCTTGGAAGTGTAGGAATCACGGTAGCTGATGATGACATGGTGATTCTTTCTCTCCTCAGTCTTCCTAAGAGATGGCATCCAAGACTCAGTAAATGGAAGAGAGAAACTACAAGATTGGGACCGACTATGGTCGAATCTGATGAAGGAGGAGATAAGGAGAAGCACCAGAGATGGATCTTCATCAAAGCATGATGATGAAGAAAATCTAGCCTTAGCAAGTAGGGCAAGGAAAGGGAAAGGGAAGGCTTCTCATTCCAAATCGAGTTCTTCCCATGGTGGGAAGAAGATTGACAAATCGAAAGTGTGATGCTTTCATTGTCATGAGGTGGGCCATTATGCTATGAATTGTCCACAGAAGAAATCCAAGAAGGTATCCTCGAAAGGATCAGATGGTGAGGCACTGGCCTTATAGTTCGAAATATATTTCACCCTCATCGCATGCATAGTTCCATCGATGGTGGGTTGTGTTTGGTACCTGGACAGTGGAGCCTCATTCCACATGACTGGCGACAGGAGCTTATGTAGTACCTTGGAGGAGAAGGACCTCCAGATGCACATAGAGATGGGCGATTATGGAAAGTACCATGTTTCAGGTGAAGGTATAGTTGTGTTTCAGAGGGATCATGGAGCTCCTCTCACCCTGTCCGATGTAAAGTATGTGCCTAGACTGAAGAAAAACCTGGTGTCCGTTGCTATGTTGGAAGACAAAGGCTATGATGTAGTGTTTAGTAAAGAAAAGGCATTCCTAAGGCACATCGGCACTGGACAGACCAAGAGGATTGGGATTCGAGTAAAGAATCTCTACAAGCTAGAGCTAGATGACTGTGTTGCATCGAGTTCCAAAGCAGAGTTCGTGCAAAGCCAAGATATTGGTGAGCTATGGCATAGAATATTGGACCACTTGCACCATGGGGCCTTGAAGATCATACAACAAATTTCTACCAGACTTTCCAAGGGTAAAATGGAGCAAGTGGATACATGCAAAGTTTGTACCTTGGGTAAGTATGCAAAACATTCCTTTCAGGATCGAGATAGTTGAGCTGGAGCAATCCTGGAGTGAGTTCATACGGGTGTGTGTGGACCATTCTCGACAGCCTCCACCGTTAAACAAAGGTACTATGTTATTTTTATTGATGATTTTTCTCATAGATGTTGGGTCTACTTCATGCAGAAGAAGGATCAAATCTTCTCAAGGTTTTCTGAGTTCAAAGCCTTGGTTGAGAAAGAATCTAGAAAGAAAATAAGGGCCTTACGAAGTGACAATGGTGGATAGTATGTCTCTCAATAGTTTATGGACTTCTATGCAGTAGAAGGAATTAAACAGGAGTTGACAGTACCCCATAACCCATAGCAGAATGGGGTGGCTGAAAGGAAGAAAAAAACAATTGTGGGAGAAGCTCGGGCGATGTTGCATGACCAAGGCCTACCACTTCATTTGTGGGCTGAGGCATGCAATACAACAATATACTTGCAGAATAGAAGCCTGCATCATATACTGGGGATGAAGACACCAGTGGAGGCCTTCTCCGGGAAGAGGCCAGATGTGAGTCACTTCAGGATCTTTAGATCATCGGTTTATTGCCATGTGACGAAAGATGCTCGAAAGAAGCTAGAGCTAACAACTGAGTTAGGGATACTTGTGGGGTACATCGATAAACCCCACAACTATCGGGTGTTCTTGCCTACAGTCAAAGAATAGTGGTATGCAGAGATCTGAAGTGCGACGAGCAGAAGGCCATGCAAGTTTCCCTTGAGAGGGAGCTCAAGTTGCATGCAGAGGAGGAACTTTTGGTTCCTGAAGAGGAGGAGCCTCAGACTGATGCAGAGCAGTCGCATGCAGAGGATCCAAGAGTGGATACATCCACTCATGCAAAGTCTTCCAGAGATGGGTGGAAACGCTCAAGGGAAGCTAACAGATTGGTGATGGATACGAGAGAGAATGTGGGATAGGCATCCTCTCAACACAGACAGAGGAGATCATCTGAGTGGTACACTGGTTACATGGCCCTTGTTGGGGAGTGTGTAGAGACCGAACCATCTTCCTTTGAGGAAGCAATGCAACAACTAGTCTGGGTTGATGCTATGGTGGAGGAGTACGACTCCATAGTTTGGAACAATGTTTGGGATGTTGTCCCAAGACCGGAGAACAAGTAAGTGGTGAGTTCTCGATGGCTTTACAAGGTAAAGCAGGAAGTTGATGGTAGTGTTGAGAAACATAAGGCAAGGTGTTAGGCCCCTATACTACTAGTGTAACCCCTTATTATTACTAGTACAACCCCCTTATTATATTGATGTACCCATGTAGTGCCCATATTGTTACTATTGTGACCCATAGAAGCCCACTATTGTTATTATTGTGCCCTTACATTATTATTGTTATGTAGGCTTTGATTATATAA
>APFE031515929.1:195336-228426 GCA_000404065.3 Pinus taeda | reverse complement strand
GTTGAGGACAACACTTTTCGAAGGAGAGGGGCATGTTAGGCCCCTATACTACTAGTGTAACCCCTTATTATTATTAGTACAACCCAATTATTTGATGTACCCATGTAGTGCCCATATTGTTACTATTGTGCCCCATAGAAGCCCACTATTGTTATTATTGTGCCCTTACATTATTATTGTTATGTAGGCTTTGATTATATAATGACCCTTAGACTCCTATATATAGAAAGGAGGTCTTTTCATTTGTATCATCCAAGAATTGTCATTTATGTAATTAAAGGAGGTTTCCCCCTCGAAGAGGCTGAATTCTAAGGCGTTGATCTATCTTTTCTATCTTTTCTTGAGCTGGTTTCATAACACAAGGTTTGTTGCCTGTGGTTTCACACAGGTCGAGGGGATCGACTATGATGAGACTTTTTCTCCTGTAGCAAGGTACTCATCTATCAGATCGATGTTAGCACTATTATCATAGATGGGTTGGAAGATCCATTAGATGGATCTTAAGACTGCATTCCTCAATTGAAAGATTGAGGAAGAGGTGTACATAGAGTAGCCAGAAGGATTTGAGACCTTCGATCATGAGTCGCATGTGTACCAACTCAAGAGAGCTTTATACGGGTTGAAGCAAGCACCTTGTGCTTGGTACACTAGGATCAACAGTTATTTCACTGGGTTGGGCTTCACAAAGAGTGAAGTAGATGTGAACCTTTACCACATCATGGTAGAAGGTAAACCATTGATCATTTTTCTTTATGTTGATGATATGATATTGACAAGTGATGATCAATGGATCAAGCCTTGCAAGGAGGACCTTGTAAGAGAGTTTGAGATGAAAGACATGGGTCTCATGCATTACTTTCTAGGCAAATGTTTGTGTCTCAAGGCAAGTATGCCAATGAGATACTCAGGGGATTCCACATGGAGAAGTGCAAGCCCATGCAGACTCCTCTAGCAGGTAACTGGAGGAAGGAGGATGCTACTTCAGGTGAGGTAGTAGTTGCTAATGTTTATCGGCAACTTGTGGGTTCATAGATGTGTTTAGTGAACACATGACCATATTTTTTCTTTGCAGTGAACCAGCTGAATCAAGCTATGGTTCAGCCTAGCAAGCTATTTTGGAAGGCAGCAAAGCATGCGCTGAGATACCTCAGAGGCACATCTCAGTATGGATTATGGTACCGACGAACAGACGAAGTGAAGCTTCAAGGCTTCACAGATGTAGATTGAGCAGGGAGTCTATCAGATCGGAAGAGCACTTAAGGAGGAATTTTCAACCTTGGTCAGCTGCAATTTCTTAGTACAACAGGAAACAGAGGTCAATTGCACTTAGCTCAACAGAGGCTGAATACATGGCTGCTAGTCAGGCAGCATGTGAGGCCATTTGGATGCGGAAAATTCTGGTTGGAGTGATTATAAGAGGATGGATCCAACTGTGATCTATTGCGATAATCGGAGTTGTATCAAACTCTCTGAGAATCCAGTGTTTCATGACAGGTCCAAGCACATCGATATTTGGTATCATCATCTTCGAGGCTGTGTGGTGAAGAGGATCATGTTCTTGCAGTATGTTTCGACCGAGGAGCAGGATGTAGATATTTTGACTAAGGCATTGTCAAAATGAAAATTCTAGTTCCATAGAGACAGGATTGGGGTGACAGATAATCCCTTTCTTGTTGACAGGGAGTTTTGAAAATAGCAACAAGAAATGCTAATTATAGGAGTGCTAAAAATAGCATTGCTATAAATAGCATTTTAGGATACATTCCAATTTTAGTTAGTCCCTCAACTAAAATTTAGAATTAAAATTCGAATTTGATCTTAGAAACTATTTGAAAAATAATTAATTAATTCATCTTGAGTTAATTAGTTAGAGAAAATCAAACATGAAGTCTATGTGAAGACATGCAACAATTATCCCTTTGATTGAGGAAGTTATCGCTTAATTAAGGAGATAAGGATGACTTGTATTTTGAGTTGTAATTAGTTAGCTCATTTAACTGAGTTAAGTCGAGTTAGGTTAGTTCCAACAGTTTGTGGAACTGATTGTGAGTTCAGTTAGTTAATGCATGCATGCATGTAACTAGTGTACTTCAAATAACTGAATATTCTCTCATAAATAACTCATGCATGTCAGTTCAGTCAGAGAGCCAATTGAGATCAGAGGATGGGACAATGTACTATCAGTGGGAGGAATATTCCCATGAGGATATCTCTTAAGTCGAGTTAGATTAGTTCCAACAGTTTGTGGAACTGATTATGAGTTCAGTTAGTTAATGCATGCATTAATGTAACTAGTGTACTTCAAATAACTGAATATTCTCTCATAAATAACTCATGCATGTCAGTTCAGTCAGAGACCCAATTGAGATCATGGGATGGGATAGTGTACTATCAGTGGGAAGAATATTCCCATGAGGATATCTCTTGTATGCAAAAGGAATTCTTTCCTTGAGGATTGCGCAGTTATTTCTAAGGTTGGAGAGTAGTGTGTGAGGTAATTCACACAGGTGGTAACGTTTGGACCCCAGGAAAAACTGCGCAAGGAAATAGGAGGCTTGGAGGAGTGAAGGAAGGCATATGTTGTGTCTATTCAGTCTATGAGCAATATTGAGGGATTGTACTGAGAGCTGGATATCTTGTCAGCTAAAGCTTTGTGTAATCTCTGAGATATTTCCACTTGTTTGATAATACATATAGCAGGGTTTTTAGTTGAGGCTTTCCCCAAAGTATTCTTCTGTGTTCATGTGTGATTTATTTCTCATTCTTTGTTATATGTGTTCTATTTAATCTTGCTCAAAATTGATTAAGCTTCTGCATGTTTGTTTGTGGAAGTAGATCAAGTATTTTGCTTTAGTATATTGCATTATCAAGTGATCTATAGTGAGAATTTCTACAGTGGATGTGGAGAATACACCCATTGATCTAGAAAAACAATTTGACCAGAGATCTTTCTTGTAGGTTCTAGAACTAGGGCAACCAATGAGTAATCGTCCTATGTTACAAACCCCAGCCAATGAGGAGAAGAATCCAAACAGGAATAGGGAATATGCATCCAATTCTGCCATGGAGAATACAGATGAGTTGTTTGAGCTCAGAAAAAGGCTGAGGCTAAATCCTATGTCTGAACAAGAGGAGAACATTGAATCAATGGAAATAACTGACACTAAAACAATGGGGTAGAGGAGCAAAGACAAAGCAGCTTCAGGTGAAACACAACAGCCATCAACCTCCAACACTCAAATGATTGAGAAACAACAAAGTGTTGAGGTTTATTCCTTTGTTAGGCCAGTTGATAAAGAAAAGGACATTAAATATAGGTATAAAGAAATAAATATGAGGAATGAGAAGTTGATGGCAGTGACATACACCCAATACTTCAAGCATACACCAGCCAGAGCAGGTTGATGTCAGCCTTTGACATCAAAGCAGGAAAGATGCAGGTCTAAGTTTTGCAGCCCATTGTTCAGCAACCTAAGACCTCATCTGATTACAAGAAAACTAATTTTGAGTCGTTGGCCAGGGATGTTCATCCCATTTGCCAAATAGAGTTTCACAAATAGGCTAGAGAAATGATTTACTCCACCCTAACTGGAAAGGCCATGGTTGCACACGGGTTGCAAGATTCATTGGATAATGTAACAACCCAGTATAAATTGGAGAAGGTCTCCTCATAGGCCAAAGACAACAGGATCAAGTCATTGGAGGACTTGGACATTGAGCTGGGCCATGATTCAACTGACATTAAGGCAGTTGAGAAGTTGATCAAAAAGAAGAATGAGGATATAGCAACTCTTAAGAATCAACTCAAGCTACCTCATTTAGAAAACCCACAAACCAAAGAGGTCTTAGATAGCCAAACAAATCATGAGGAGATGATGGACCTGGTGCTTCAGTTGAATGATCAGCTGAAGGAGATGGAAAAAGAACTGGATAACTTGATTCAGCAAAAACAAGATAGTCTTGAGGATGCCCTTGCCACTGTTATTCCAAATGTTACCACTGTTTTACCTTCTACTTTGGCATCATCCTTAGCTCCTACAGCTCCAATGTCCACAGCATTGCCAGCATCTACACCAACTACATCAGCAACAGGGTCTACAATAACAGGTTCTATAGGTGATGAAGCAAATAGGTTTGTCCAAGCAATGGAAGAAATGTCCATTCAGATCATTGAGATGAACAAGCTCAAGGAAAAAGTGACGAGACTGGAAACATATTACAAGCTTGCCCAAATCATGCACAAAGAAGAGCAGCAGAAAGCAACCAGGATGAATGAACGAATCAAAAGCCTGGAGAAAGAGCTGAAATTGAATGAACCTCTAGGTCAAGCTAAGGAGCAACTGTGGGCCAATATCATTTACTCTGTTAATGATATTGGGCCATCCATCCAGGTTATTTTTGAACAGATTGATTTAATAAATCAGGCTACAGAAGCCATCCAAAGAGCCAAAGCAGAACTTGGAGACATGCCAGAGGAAGCTACAAGGATCATTCACTTCCTCAACTCCAAGAACAAGTATGAGCTACAAGAATTAGAGATACCTGACAGAACAGGTACAATTTTGGAAGTTAAAAGGGTCCTCAAAAAGAGGAATTTAATGTTAAACCTTGAAGATAAGTGCCAAACCATGCAAATGGCTATAGACAGATTCATGGTTAAGTTTGAAATTTTGAGACAAAAAGGTTTACCGAATCCCCTGGTAATAAATGATAAGTTGATGACACAGGAGGACTATAACAAAAAATTTTGAGAAGTGGCCAGAGATTAGGTGAATACTTCATCCATGAAGAGCATACCTACTGGCAAAGTATTATATCAAACTTTTGATAATTTGTTTTACCTCCAGCATGAGGTAAAACATCTTTTTGTCAATAAGCCTACTTTTGAGAGGTACACAGAGGCAGATGAGATTTTAAGGAAAATGATCAATATCCAATTACCAGATGCTGAGACATGGGAGAAACTAAATGATTTACTGTAGAATACACAATAAAAATGTAAAAATGTATAGTAAAAGTAAAAGGGCATAGTAAAAGGATATTGACAGGTCATCCAAGTCAAACTGTATCAAGTGAAAGTGTATAAGTTGAAAGATCAGAGTGAATAGAGTATTCAGTGTGAAAACAAATAGAAAATTAGATTAAATGGAAAAGGATCAAAGATTAAAGCCAACACAACCTAATAAGTAGGGACAGCAAGCATCAATTCAGTAATTGTCTCTATCTTCTTGCATGAAGATTTTTCTTTTTCCTAGATTAGTTCCCAAGACAATTTGGGATATTTTGTAAAATATTTTTGTATAAATACTTCATAATTTGAAGTATTGAGGGTGGATTGCTATACATTTGTAGAGTTATTTTGATCTTAAACCTAAGGGTTATTGTACCAATTTTCAAGTCAACAGACTGGAGCAAGTAACAAAAAGATTTCACTACAGGATTCATGAGATGAGATATTGCAATGAAGTATCTTCTTTGTCTGATTTTGTTACTTTCTTATTTGTTTCATAAACTTAAATGTTATCTAAATTTGAATGAATTAATAGGAAATTTAACTCAAAATTTGTTTAAGTACACTCTGTTTTGCACAGTTAATCATTTATATGTTTTCCTCGGATATTGGGATTGGAGAACCCTTAATTTCTCTCCCATCCTGGTTTACCTCTTTCACTTCTCTTTATAATCCAGCCTAGGGAACCCTTAATTGCTCCCTAGATCTGATTGGAAACCATTTCACTATCAAGCCTTTGAGATCTGTAGTAACTCCTCTATCTTGCCCTGTAGACACTATTTTTATAAATTGATCTAGTCTTGTTTGTCCGACATTTTTACCCCATAGCCCAATGGTAAAAGCAACCCTCAGTTCATCTAAGTAAGTGGTCCCACCAACCAAAGTCAAATAAAAAACTCAAGTACAGTCACAACTAGCCTAAAATCAAATAACTAAACAAAGTTAAATAAAAAAGAGAGAGCCCTCATTGAGATTAGGAAGGCTAGATCCTGATCTCCAAAGTTAGTTTGAGGTTACCTCTACCATTTATTTTTCTGACAACTAAGAAGAAATTTTGGAGTGATAAAACATATAAACTTAAGAAGTGATAGTGCTATATGCACAGTAGGATAATATACACTCAAGTCACTTCGAAGAAATGGACTAGACCAAGGTGCACAAAGACCACAATATCAACTAAGTCTAGATTTGTAAGGAAAGAAATTGCATGAAAATAATGTCCTAATCTTACTTGCAGAAATTGAAATGTTAGTCTATTTGCAAAAATGGAAATAGTATTTGCCTAAATGTAAATGCTACCTATTTGCAGAAATATAAAGACTCCACTACTTGCAGGAATATGAAGGCCACACTTCTTGCATTAAAGTAAACATTAATCCATTTGCAGAGTGTCAATGTTGTTTTGAAAAGGAGGCTAGTCTATGCACGGGAAATAACAATGCTTCATGAGGAAATCAAGAAAATCATCATTGTGTTATCCAATTCATAAATCTATCTACTAACCCTAATTGTTGAAATATGTTGTAATGGCAGAAAGGAAAGCCCTAAGAGGTCTTTGGTCTTCCTCAATCATGGTTCCAGAGCATAAGGAACATTATTCAAGGCTAGGAGGAAAAAAATCAGGCTTGAAGGATCACTATTATCAAGTTTGGAGGGGTTTTACACAACGTTATAGGATTTCTACAAGATGTTACAAGATTACCCTATTTTACTACCAGATTGAATCTGTGACCATTCGAAGGGTGGAAAAGGCAATCTTATGGTGGGGAAGGATAACAGAGGGTAGATGAAGGTTGTATGAGGCCCTTGTTAAGCTTAGTACCCTTGAGGGGCAGATTTTGCAAAAGGAACAATGCACATGGTGGCCTTCAATAACCCAAAAATATACTTTTGGTGAATTATTTTTTGAGGGAGTTGTTGAGGTTGAAAAGAGGGAGGTAGTTGTGGGGTAAGGAGTGTGAATGATAATATCAACCCTATAGATCAACAGTTATACCTGCACATACAAAAGTTACTCTATTTTTCCGAACGACAAAAGCATTTTAACAATGTAAATTGTAGAAAGTTGAAATGAAAGAGAAAGGATGAGTTGAATTTTATTAGAAATCTAACTATTACATTGAAAGACCAATTATATGGAAATACACTCAAGGATTACATCCACTAGAGTTTATACTTCACGTGCTCAAAGAAAACTGCTAAACAAATCCCTCATTTGCTGGAAAAAAAGATGTAAGGAAAAGGACTAATCTAAGGTCTAACTATTGTAAAGGAAAGTGACTATATCTTTTGTCTTTCAGACACAATGTCCTCAACCAAAATTCCCAGAAGAGAGATGGTCAATGGACCTATGCAAGCAATTTTCATAAATAAATTCTACTAAGAAGGAAGAAAATGTTGCTAGGAAATAAAACGCATAAGTAAAATATAGATGAGAGAACCTAAAGCCTTTGGGTTGGTCCCTAACCTAGGGGGACTCAGACCTTTAAGCAAACTCAGATGGAATATAACAATATGATTATCACTAACACAAAATAATGTGTTCAAGTACATGATAAAAAGGAATGAAAATGATAAGATTGAGCTCCTAGCTCTTAGTAGTCTCTATCTACTCCCAAAAGTTTGAATCCCATTAAGCCCTTAGGCTTCCTTATTTACACAAAATTCCTTAGGGGTAGCCTCCTTGGAAAGAGGGTTGCTTCCCTCCAAAATACATAAAAACATGGATCTAGCTCCTTGAGATCCTCACAATCCTGGAGTGCATCAGCTGTTAGTAGATCTGTGCATTGTGGTTGAGTGAATTCAGCGAGAATGTTGTGTTGTAGGTGAGTAAATGTAAGGGAAAAAACTCCTACATCTTCTCCAACTACCTCCAACATATATCTGCATAGTAAATACACTCAAATACACTATTTTCCTACACATTAATCATATTAAGCCATGAGATATGAAAAACATCCTTTAGTATTTTTAAAAAACACATGATAGTAAAAAAGATGTTATAAAATGTGAGGAAAGAGGTAAATATAGGTTAAAGGAAGGCTAGATGGGCCTTATTATGTGCCTATTAATGGGGTCCTTCATCACCCCCCTACTTAAGGTTGTGCTCACCCTCTGAGAAACTCAGCCATTTAATTCCATCTCATACATAGCCCTATTGGTTTCTCTAACATCCCAAGGTATCTCTGAAGGAGTGCCCATATTGAGGATGTAAGCCTGCATCTCTTTTTATTTCTGCCCACTCTTATTGCACTTCAATCTGGTCCTTTCATTCTTGTAGCCTTAGCAGAAAAGGAGGGTTGCAATTGAGCCAAATCCATTTGGCCTTCATTTTTTGGATTATCCTCTTATACAAGGTGTCTTCTCCAAGGTATTCGTCAATCTCCCTATGATGTGGTACTCCCTGATTTGCAAGCTATGGGGTAATGAGTTCCATCTCCTTTGATAGGCCTACAAGCCCTCAGTCCTTAACAGCCTAAACATGTCCTCAAATTGTTGAATGGTTTTCTCTTGTTTCTCTATGTAAATTGGTGCCAATTTTGAATCCTTGTAGATGATCTCATGGTCTTTTATGACAAGGTGAGGAGCCCTCAACTCTGATTTGATCCATAGCGGCTCCTTAGTCTCCTTGGATATGACCCTTTTTCTTCTTCAACCCTTGTCTCCTCATGGGTCAACCAAGAGGCTAATGCCATCAGTTGCACATCCCCCATCCTAGAATTTGGATCCTAGAAGTTCATAACATTCAATAAGTTGCTTGTAGTGTTAGAAGGGAAGTGAACCATATTGTTCTAAGTATTTTATTTGAAATTAAATCAACTTCCTTTTAAGGAACCTGGCATATGTTTTTAAGCGATGTCTTCATTAGGTGGCCTCCATGGCCAAGCTTTCCATGGTTGAAAGTTTTCCTTCTTTCTCCTGCAACTTCTCTTTTAATCTCTTGTTTTCCATTTGCATTTTTTCCCTCATGGTTGACTCCTTCACCCAAAAATCAGCCATTTATTCACCCATCTTCTTCATTTTCTCTTCCATGAGGTTCTCATCCTCAAATTCCTTAGATTTAGAAATTTGAATCCATCGATAGGTTCGACCACTTTCTTCTTCTACCTCAAGTAGGAGGGGAATTGTAAATTTGGTTGGTATGATTTGTCCTTGTTCATAAAATTTATAGTAGGACCAAATATCTGGTTGAGGATCATGCTCTTATAACCCTTGTGGTCCTTTTACTCCCTCTTTAGGTGTTATTGTACTTTCCTATAACACTTTTTCCTTATCCTGTAGCACTTCCCTGCTTTCCTATAGCAAGGTAGATTCTTCTTGTAACTCTCTTATTTTAGCTCCCCTGGTGTTTGGCCTTTTTGGTGAGGTTCGAGGTTGCTTTCCTTTAATTGTGAGGTAGGTTGCCTCCTAAATTTTCTTTATATATTTCTCTATCTCTTCCTTTTAGTGAGTGGTTGATTGTTCAATGGTGATGGTGGTAGTGGTGGAAGGCCGAGGCTTCCCTTGTTTGAGTCTAGTGCTCCTTGTCCTCTTGAAATACATGGGACATTTCTTGGGCTACCTCCTTTTGATTTTGATAGGTGTGCTAAGGGCTTCCAAGGTGGTAGCCACTTCTTGTTCATTGTTTCCTTATGAAAGGCTTAAATGTTGTTCTCTACTCCTCTTGTTAGGCGTAGAAGGTTCCCCAAGGGTTTATTTTGTTGCCTCTGGTTTTTCCTCTTCCTCCTCTTCTTTTACTTTCTTCTCCCTTTTCTTCCTTCTTCCCCTCTCCAACATTTTTTTCACCAAATTTATGTTTTGTGGCCTCTTCATGTTCTAACAGAGCTTGGGCTTGAGTTTCAATGAAGGCCTCCATGTCCATGTCTACAAATTCTTCCCATGACTTAGGGTTCTTGACATAACTCAAAGCATCCATGACAATGAACCTTATGAGCCTGTGACGAGAAATGAATTGATGTTTCCCTTCTCTCACCCTTTGGCTCATTTCCATTATGGATTGAAAAAGGAAATGGGGAATACTAAGTATGCTTGTTATAGGAAATTTGGTTTGGAAATTTAGCTCATAAAGTAGCCTAAACTAGTAGGCATAAATAAAACTAAGCCTCCCCTCACAAGATATCTATTTTAATATGTTGTAGGCTACTTCATCCCATGGGTAAGGTAGGCTTTCCATTCTAAATACATTCTTATCCTCAATTGGTTTTTCTTCAGGGAGTAAGAAGTTGTTTTTAGCTATAATGGATTTTTTTGTTATCCTCCTTGCCCCTCCTTGATCGAAGGGATCAGTTTAGTGCTCAAAATTAAATTTTTCAAAAATTCTCGAAACCTATATCAGTGCATAGATATCGGCGACCTAAATCTAATGCAACTCATTTCACTCAAACCCGATATCGTATGCTCCTCGTATCACATTCTGATTGAATTGCCAAATAATTAAAATTTTTGTAATTGGGTTGCAGGTATGCCCAGTCAACAATATGTACACTGATTAGGAAGGTGATTGGGCATTTGACTATACAACTCAGGCCAATGGTTTATTAACAAGTTTTTTTTCTTATTGGCTCGTGAATCGTGGATTTCCATTGGCTGTGGGTTCGTTGAAGTGGTCCAATGGTGGAGAGCCACGTGGACCAATGGTTGGCTGCCACATGGCCTCCTATTGGAATTGTAAAAAATTGTTTTGGTCTGGATCGGGCCTAACATGATTCGCACCAGTGACCAAGCACCGAGCAACACAACCACATACCAACATACCACCACCATGTTACTTATTAACCTAAGGTCGTGAATTTCATTTAAAGAGGAGCACAATTTACATTGGAGGTTGGGGTCGAGGCTAAGCCCCAGCCCTGGTCGTCATGCCCTCGGAACCAGGGGTGGGACCATGGGTAAAGGCTTAACCGCGACCCCTTGGTCACAGTCTTGTCACCACACAAAAAACATCACAGAACCACAGGCGAAATCGAAATGGGGGGCCAGCCCCTAAGGGACCACCCCTAGGCCATGTGACCCATGCAACCATAGACGAAAGCTAACGAAGGGGGCCAGCCCCAGGCCACATGGGCCTTCAGATGATCGTAAGCTAGTCATAAAAATTGGTCACGTGGATTTTGGCACCAATGCCAGGTTTTGCGGGGTTCATACGACCCTTATCCAATTTGTTGGGGGTCGGCTGGTGAGGGTCGTGATTAGCCCCAACCCCTGGGCACGTGCCCCCATACAATCGCATTTTTCAAAACTGGGGAGTTAATGGAAATTTTAACTATTCGAAAATTTCTCTCGTCGAGCGAGATTGCAAGCCAGGTTTGTGCGCTCGTTCTGGGTTTGGTTCGGTCAAGCCATATTTGGGTCGAATTGTAGGATGGTATGGAATTTGAAAAAGAAACTTGTAAAATACATAACTTTCTCATTTTTTGGTGAAATGAGGTGCAGAAAGAACCCATATGGGCGTATTTGATGGTTTTGGATCCATTGGATACATTTTTTTGCATCTTGAGCATTGTAAAGCCATGAAAACAAATTTGGGCACTTAATGAAAGAGGCCCTGCATTGGAAGTTAGACCAAGAGATGTAGTCCACGACAGGGGTGAACTCCTTTATATGTTTGTTGTTATGTGTTTCTGAAATGGTATTTTGCCTCTGTTTTGGCTGTTAATTATGCTTAAAAATCACCTTTTTATGTGTTTAGTAACTTAATCAATTACTCAAAACACATATAAAAATTTCGCTTGCTTTTGTTCAGATCTTCAAGTTTTCATATATAGATCATTTTGGTATCAGAGCATCAGGTTATTGTGAAGGTTTGATTTTATTTGCAAGTGTTTTTCTGATGCTTACAAGGTTGAAACTTAAAAAATTACAAGGAGAACTTGTGGAGCCAAGATCTCAAACTGTTTCAAGGAGAACAAACACACCTCAAGCTTCAATAGTCATGGCACATGAAGAAGGCCTAAAGGGATGTCTGAAGATGAAATAACTTTCAAAAAAGATTTCTTTGAGATGTCTGAAATGGTAAAGGTTCTTTATGAAGAGAGGAATTCAAGGTTGTATGGAGAGAGCTCAAATTCTCCAAAAGGAGATGAAGGAAAAGGAGACAAGCCTCCAAAAAGGAATGGAAGAAATGGTGACAAACCACCACCTTCACCTCCATCCTCATCCACATCTTCATCCTCATATTCTTCTACTTCAACCCTTTCACAAACACCTCCAGATTCTCCAACAGGACATGGTAAAAATCCTTTGTTAAAGCTTGATATTAATTTTGAATTGCCTATGTATGATGGAGATGTAGACTTTGAGAAATTAGATAATTGGATTCATTAGATTGAAGTGTATTGCAAGATAAAAAGAATCAAGAATGATGAGACCAATTTTTAGCTTGCTTCTCTTAGATTGGAAGGTGCAACACTAATTTGGTGGGAAGCCAAAACTTAAGAGGACATGAAGAAACATGGTAAAGTTTTATCCTCTTGGAATGATTTTTTTGTTGCGATAAGAAGACATTTTTATCTATTAGCGTATATGAAAAAATATATCATGGATTGGAAAAAATTTATGCAAACTAAGGGGAAAAATGTGCAAAGCTATACTCAAGAATTTAGGAAAAGGAATTTCATTTTGGGTATAGGTTTGTCCTCTCAAGATACTTTGCTCAAGTACATTGGAGGATTACATAGTTACTTGAGACACACCATTCTCATGTTTAACCCTACATAGCTAGATGAAGTTTGTGTACGTGCAACTCATTTAGAGGCAAGAGGGAAAAATGTTTCTGAAGAAACTAGTGAGAAGTCATTCAAGTATGGAGAAAAAGGAAAAGGGAGGTTTAAAGGCAAGGATAAAAATAATGGTTTAGTGAATAAAGAAGGGGAAAAGCTTACATGTAAACATTGTTCTAAAGAAGGCCGTGATGAAGACCATTGTTGGAAACTTCATCCTGAGATAAGACCCAAAAAGTTTAATAACGAGGAGAAAGAAAAGGTTGCTGCATCTACACAGCAAGATCTAGGATCTGATTCCGGAGATGGAACAAAAATCATAGTCATGGGATTGAAAGGTAAGGATTCAATTGCAAGTACTAGTTCTTCTAGCAAACCCATTGAAACTCAAAATGAAAGAGAAAGAATAAAGTTGTTCCATATTAGAATCATCATAAAAAATAACAAGGTAGATACTTTGTTTGATAGTGGTTCACAAGCAAACCTCATTTCCGAAGGAATTGTCAAGAAACTAAACTCTGAAACTATTCCTCATCCTAAACCTTATCCTTTGGATTGGGTATGTGACAGCCTCGAAACCAAGGGGTGGGACCAAGGGCCAAGGCTTAGCCCTAGCCCCATGGTCACAATCCTGCTAGTACACAAAACCCATCGCAAAACCGTGGGCTGAATTGAAATGGGGGGCTAGCACCTCAGGGACCAGCCTCGGGCTATATGCGGGCCATGAAACCATAGGCGACGGCTAATAAAGGTTTTAAACCTTTGCCTATAGTAAAATATGTTGAATTTAGCAAAATATTATATCTAATTCTGAAATGTTTTATTGTTTTCGTTATTTTATCTTTGTTTTTTTTAAATTTAATTTGAATGTAAAAAATTAACAAAATTTTAGTATTGAATTTTTTATTTATTAAATATTGATTTTTTTTATCAAAATTTTAATATTGGAAAAAAAAAAATTTAATAAAATTATTATCTATAATAATATATATTTGTATATTTAATTTTGATTTTTTAAAATATATTTTGAGTAAAAAAATTCAAATTAAATAAGAAATTATTGAAATAACAAATTTAAAATATAAAAAATATATAATCTAAAACATCAAAACCACACAACATATTCATATATTAAAAAAACATTTTAAAAAATACAAATTCACCAAAAATTTTATTTCTAGTAAAGGAGAAAAAATAGAAAAACTACACTGAACCAAAAAAACATTTTACAAATAGAACAAAAAATACAACATTTAGTTGCGTCATTTTCCAAACAAAAAATTGGGATTTTTCCAAATTTTGCTGAGATTTCTTTTTTGGTTTGTTGGAGTAAAATTTTGCTGAAATTTCTTTTATAGATACCAAGGTTTTGGACCTTGGAGTTTTGATTAAATTGTATGAATATTTGTCACATGTCTGAAAGTATCACTAAAATGAGATATCAAATTTCAAAAATATTCTCTTATCTAACCATACGACACATCATTCCATCCGACAGAGAGTTGCGCCGTAACCTTTTAGTCATAATGTGTACCAATACCAAACCAAAC
Source organism: Pinus taeda (assembly GCA_000404065.3). Lineage (NCBI taxonomy): Eukaryota > Viridiplantae > Streptophyta > Pinopsida > Pinales > Pinaceae > Pinus > Pinus taeda. The sequence continues at coordinate 214,147 of APFE031515929.1, read as the reverse complement.
ATATGACAAGCACTAAAATCTTCGAGATGAGTTAAAAGTACGGTAATTGACTTTAAGGACGCCCCCTTTATGCAGTTACTTATTACAATGGTGAATCATGTTGGAAATATGATAGCATGCATCATGTGAAGGTAAACTCTAAGAGATAATGATTGAAATTAGTTTTATATATATATAATATATAATATATATATATATAAACCTATAACCATACATCATAAATTGTTTTATAAAGTTTAATTATTATGATTAATTTTATTCTTGTTTTTATATGAATTATTAAAATTATTGGGTTGAAAAGCCAAAACTAATATTGTTGATTATTATTTAAAAGATCAAGGATCAGTTTGTTAAAAGATTGAAGGCACAGTGGAAATAACTTCTGAGAATAGTTACAACTGTTTCTCCACCATTTTCCATTAAGAGGAAAATAGGCAAACCCTTGTGGGGGATGGTAGGAACTGGACTGTGTGGAATTTTTCCTTGCGTTGGGCAAGACTTAACAAGTGGGAAAGAAATTGTTATAACAACTATGGGGTACAAGACTTGAGGCTGTACTGAGTCCTCACACTCAAGGTGCCCAACTGTTCATCATTGTCAGAGGTGGAAGAACTCGAAGGGGGAATCTAGACGTAATTGCCAGTTCTAAGGCTAGGTGGAGAGACCTTCCAAAAACAAAAGTTATATGCAATAATAAGGAAACAGATAAGTGATATAACCATATCAATCAATATTAGTAGAAAAGTACATTGACATACTACCAAAGATAGATAACATTTATCGATTTCTGAATAGAGTAGAGAATTTTATCTTATATATTATCAAATATTGACTCATAGTCTAAATATGCTAAGGAAGGGAATATTTTAGTTCACTGTTATTTCTAGCAGACAGTTTAATGATTATTTTCTAGAAAACATTAATAAGCAACAATAAACCTATACTCTTTCTAATCTTTAAGTAAATCTTATATAACACTAAAAATTGTAGTCCATGGACAAAAACAAATACTTCCATAATATTTATAGATCAGTTATCAAACTACATTCTGGTAATCTTCCTTATTTCTTATCAGAAGGAAAAATTCATAAAAATATAAATGAAAATAATATTTACGGTTGATATCCCTTATAACAACAACCAAGGGTTTATCGGTTCCCAAACGAATCCCAGAGGGAACTCATCAAGAAGAGTGTACGCAAGAGCATCAAGAGCGGAATCTCTGAATTCGTAATAAGGAATTACATTAAACAGGAACTATATAAAAGAAAAGAAAAATATAAGTACCAGGAACCAAAATTCAAGCTCACAGTATAATTTCACAATTGAACTAGAATCACATAAACACCATAACCTTTCATTTTAAAACTGATGTGAAAGTAAGTTTGTAATTTCATAAACCCACCTAACCATAGTCAAGTTTCGACATCGAACTCCATACTGCGATATAAGAATAGATAAATGCATTGAAGCCATACACAGAAATGTCCAGCTAACCTCCTCAGAAGTAGGACAAATCAAATGTTGAACAAGTTCCAAAAACAAAACAAAAAAACAGTGTTGGCATTCTAAGGCCAACAGTCCCCAAAACAATAACTTAATACATTCTTTATAAATAGAAGAAGAAACCAGATATCTGTCGTGGCATGAAACCTTAACTATTAATCAATCCTTGAAATTTATGTCATAGAAACACTGGCTTAAGGAGCTCAAACACCGGGCAAGTCATAATCCAGGACCCACCTGGAAAAACGAATAATGAAGCATATTATCATCAAAACATCACTTTCTACTGACCACATGTCGAACAAAGGTTTTAAGATCAGTAGAGAGCTTACGTACACAGGAAAGCCAAGGATTAAGACCGAAAGACCATACCAGTCTAATACTAATATACGAAAAACCATGAAGGTGTGAGTTACCTGAGTAAGAGCTGGACCACCCTCACCGTGGCAACAAAACATGCAGATACATTAACAGCTTTAGCAAAAAGAAACAATGGAGAAGGACCTTAAATGATTTTTGAATCTAAACCATGGCTTACCTTCTTCTACCACAGAGCCGACCTACTCCACATCGGTCTTCTAATCCACAACGAGGACATCGCACATGCTCCAAAGTAGCCTAGGAACCCGTCAGGCACCCTATCAAACCATGACAGTGCATCCAGATTCCACTAAGAAGTCAAAATGATAAACTACAATGGTAGCAACAACAAAAATCACAAGGCACCTGGAATTGTTGGTCATAAGCTTGCCATAGTAATGCACCAGGTCACCGCAGTAGAGCCAAGAGCCGAGCCGAATGAGGAGCAAATAGACCTCACTCAGCGATGGAAAGAACATTATACCTCCCCGCCAAATCGGATGAATCATGACCGTAGAACTTAACATATCCAACAGTGGATGGAAGGCCAGGTTTGAAACCTCGAGACCCTTCCTAAGAACATTAGTTATGCATATTAATGTCGCACTAGATGGCCAGCACGGTGGTGTATAGTTAAGGCTATAGAGATCCTTGGGGCGCTTCCTCCTTAATGAGGAGGGACTTGCCCGAGGATGAAAGGATCGAAACAAGTTAATGCAGGCACAACATGGCAGCCCATGTGGAGTTCTAGCAAGGAGGCCAAGTAGAACTACTCTCGTTTCGACCCTTAACCCTTATCAATCACCAATTAAATAGTGCCAAATCATTAATACTCTGTATCAATTTTGATGTATGCAGGAATCCTGTGGTATATATGTTTAATATGGCATAATAATTAACATATAAAGAGTTCGGTTAATGTAAAGATAGAGTGGTCGATTTGTCAGTAATTCATGATTAAGGTCCTAATTTTTTATTTATTTATTTATTATTATTTCGAGTAAAGTTTGTTACAAATGGTATTAGAGCCCAAGCTCACACACTGAGACTTCTAGGTCATTTAGCAGTCAATTAAGTTAGGATACTTTAGCATTGATGAAAAAAATAAACTAAGTAATGTTGAATATGAACACAGAGTGAGAGTGTTAAAAAAATTGAAGACAACACCAAGGTACAATGCAAAGGATCCTTAGATCGCCAAACCAGCCGGAAGTGCCTTATGTGGAGGCCAACCTAGAATTATGGGTATAACTGGGAGAAGAATCGTGATAGGCTAATTTTGTCGTGCTCAAAACAGTACAACAATTGCGGGTAGAGATGATGAACTTAACGATGGACAATGAACGGTTAAGATAGGAACAAGAGAAGATCCTTAAAAGTTTTTCCGACCGACAAAATCAGCGGGGCCAAAACCCAATACAGAAAACAAGGAAAAGACCCCAACTACCCATAATGGGGAAGATAATGCAAAGTATGCGGAAGGCCATAAAGAGGAAGAAGAAGGGTGTTCAGATAATGTTTCTAATCAAAGGAAGACAAAAAGGCAGAAGATATAGCTACAAGGTGAGTTCAAGAAAATCAAACCCTCGTTGTTTGAAGGAGAGATGAAGGAAGCAGCAGAAGCTTAGCTGATAGACATGGGGAAATATTTCCAGATTTATGAATATATCGATAAGCTTAAAGCATGACTAGCAGTTTACCAATTGCGGGGAAAGGCCACCCTCTGGTGGGAGGAAATTAAAATCATAAGAAAGATTGATGAGGAACAAGTGGCATGGCAAGAATTCCAGAAACATTTTATAGATAAATATCTAACGGAAAATTACTATGACAAAAAGACAAAAGAGTTCCATGAGTTAAGGCTAGGAACCTTGACCATGGATGAGTATGTTGAATGGTTTGCTTCCTTGTTGCGATACATCCCATATATGCAAGAAGAGAAAGCTAAAATTCAACGGTTTATTAGTAGTTTTCCCAACTTCATGAAGGAAAAACTAGAATTTGATTATCCTGTAATAATGGATGATGCAGTACGAAAGGCCCGCATCTATTATCAGCAGATGCAGTAGAAAAATGAAGGATCTAAAGGAGCTATTGGCAAGAAAATTAGAAACTTACCACCAAATAGGCAGTAGAAAGTCATGAATGGATAAAATAATCAGCAAAATCCTTTTGGAAAATTTACAAGAAATCCGCCCATAACTCAAACATACTCAAAAAATAGACAACCTGAAGGAGTTAGTAGAACTGCTATGGAACAACCACCAAAGCCGCCACTGCAATGTTGGGGATGTGGGGAATCACATTATTACAAAAACTTCCCCCACAAAGCTCGAACTAAACAACTTTAAAATATGCAAGAAGCTTCTACGGTAGGAGATATCATAAGGAGCATGCCCAGAATTAATGCTGCCTTGGATGATCATCAAGCGGAATACCATCCCACCATAATCAAATGTGAATGTATGATTGTTGATCACCCTTGTTTCTATTTTGTTTGATCTCGGTGCTAGCCTAAGCTACGTTATTCCTAAAGTGGTAGAAAAGTGTCAGTTGCAAAGCAGTAAATTTAAGAAGTCTTGTCTAGTTCAGCTAGCCACTAGAACAAAAAGGAAGGTGTCTGCAAAGACAGAAAACTTCCCTATAACAATTTCAGGATAGCCCATTCAGGTTAATCTGAATATCCTTCCCATGGGTTCATATGATGTATTAATAGGAATGGATTGGCTGGAAGGTCACTAGTCTCTAGTGGATTGCAAAGAAAAATCTGTAAGTTATCTTACCGAGTCAGGACAACGAAAAAAAATTCAAGGAATCAAGAAAAATATCAGATTACATCCTATTACGGCTAACCGAATCGGAAGATGCATAAGGAAAGGTTTCCAGATATATGTTGTCCAAGTTGGCTACAACAATGACAAAAATAAAATGACCTCCTTAGAGAATATTCTTGAAATTCAGGAGTTCATAGACATATTCCCTGAATACATTCCTGGGTTACCGCCAAGACCTGATATCGACTTTACCATTGAACTAGTGCCCAGAGCAGCCCCTATTTCAAAATCCCCCTACCGTATGAGCATTCGTGAGTTAACGAAACTTAAAATGCAACTTCAGGAGCTTTTAGATAAAGGGTACATTCACCCCATTATGTCCCCTTGGGGAGCCCTTGTGTTATTTGTTCGGAAAAAGGACGAAACCTTAAGATTATGTATTGATTATCGCCAGATAAATAAGCTGACCATCAAGAATAAGTACCCTTTACCTCATATCGATGATTTATTTGATCAAGTGCAGGGAGTTAGCGTGTTCTCAAAAATCGATTTAAAGTCTAGTTACCACCAGATCAAAATAAAAGATGAAGATATCTATAAAACTGCATTCCGAACTTGTATGGACACTACGAGTTCGTGGTACTTCCTTTTGGCTCGCTCCAACCACTTCATGAGTCTAATGCATGACATTTTCCAACCATTTCTAGATAAATTTGTGCTAATTTTTATTAATGATATACTCATCTATTCAAAAAACAGGAGGAACATGACCAAAACTTGAGGACAAGTTTGCATATCTTAGGAAATAACTAGTTGTATGCAAAGTTTAATAAGTGCAACTTTTATAAAAATGAAATCCAGTATCTAGGCCATGTTATATCAGCAGAAGGAATAGCAGTGGATTCAGAGAAGATTAAAACTATTATGGAATGAAGCTCACCAAAAAACGTTGTTAACATAATATCCTTCTCGGGCTTGGCAGGGTATTACTGCCGATTTATTAAAAAAGTTTCGAAAATAGCCTTCCCAATGACTACGCTTTAGAAAAAAGGGCGCGCATTTCACTGGACAGAAAAATGCCGACAAATTTTTGAGCAGCTAAAACAACTTTTTACCACCACTTCGGTGTTAAAAGTAGCAGATCCGGAACAATCTTTTGTAGTATGCACAGATGCAAGCAAAGAGGGTGTAGATGGAGTATTAACTCAGGAAGGAAAGGTCATTGCTTATGAGTCACACAAACTGAAAGATTATGAACAACACTACTTTTCTTATGATATGGAGTTGACCGCAGTGGTACATGCATTGAAAATGTGGTGACACTACCTTCTAGGGAAGAAATTTCTGCTATTAACTGATCACAACAACCTGGCAAGTTTATTTAACCAGTCTAGTTTAAATGCATGGCAAGCCAGGTGGACCGCATTCTTGAGCGAATTTGACTTTGACATGAAGTACCTCAAAGGAAAAGAAAACTGGGTAGCAGATGCTTTGAGCAGGAAAGTAAATTGCATCTATGAGGTACATTTCAGTCAAGCACAGTCTAACCTACTAGAGGTTATTCGAGAGGCAGCCCTGAAAGATCCAGAATATGCATTTCTCTGGCAGCAAGCTTCGGAAACTCAAGCAAAAGGGGAGCAGTGTGAGTATGCAATTAACCCTGAAAAATTGTTAACTTTCAGAAGTAGAATTTATATTCCTAACCAAAACTCTGTGAAGCAAATGTTATTAGACGAGTTTCATAAAAAACCTTACGTTTCCCACCCAGGATACCAAAACCTATTTTCAGCTATCCAAAAAAGTTATTTCTGGCCAGGCTTAAGAAAAGATGTGGCTGAATATTTATCTAAATGCTTCGAGTGCAAATTGGTGAAGATGGAGCATCAACATCCCGTGGGTCTATTGCAACCATTACCCATTCCAGAATGGAAATGGGAGACAATCACTTTAGATTTTATCACTAGATTACCTCGTACAAAAAGGAAATATGACTCAATCATGGTTGTGGTCGACAAGTTGAGTAAGACCGCTCATTTCATTCCGGTAAAATCCACCTACAAAATGGTGGAGATTGCAGACATATTTATGAAAGAAATCTTCTGACTACAAGGGATACCTTGAATGGTGATCTTTGACAGAGATGTAAAATTTATATCTACTCTTTGGAAAACTCTCTTCACAGGTTTAGGTACACAAATCCATTTCAACACTGCTTACCATCCTCAGACAGATGGTCAAACGGAGTGAGTGAATCAAGTCTTGGAAGACATATTGAGAATGTTTGTAATGCAATAGCCAAAAGAATGGGAGGATTACCTCCACTTGGTAGAATTTTCCCACAATAATGATCATCATGAATCCTTGGGTATGAGCCCTTTCGAAGTACTATATGGAAGAAAGTGTCGGGTATGTACGGACTGGAACAGTCCGGATAATAAACTAGCATTGGGCCCTGATATGTTAGCAAAAATGGAGGCCACCGCTAAGAAAGTTCGCCAAAATTTAAAGGCGACGTAGGACAAGCAAAAGGTTTACGCAGATAAGAAGAGGACTCATAAAGAACTCCAGGTGGGGGATTAGGTGTATTTAAAGGTTAAACCCCGGAAGAGAACTTTACAATGGAAAGGTTGTGCTAAGTTGGCACCTCGGTACTGTGGACCCTTTCAGATTTTGAACGGATTGGGCCTGTGGCATATAAGCTAGCACTTCCAAGCCACATACGAGTCCACAATCTCTTTCATGTATCCTTATTAAAAAAATACATTTACAACCCTTGACATATTATTAATTTGGAAAGCATTCAGGTAACAATAATATAGAAGCAATATGTTAGAATTGTTGTCAGGGGGGATTTTTCTAACAACAATTTATGAATGTGCAGGTAGAACCCGAGGGAGAATTTTTGGCAGAGCCTCTTCCTATCCTCGATCGGAGAGAAACCACCTTGCAGAGGCAAGCCATCATCCAAGTTAAAGTGCAGTGGAAACACTTTGACCCAGATGAGGCGACCTGTGAAGAAGAGGAAGCCATGCACTTATCCTGCACTGTTTACATAGAGGAAGAACACCAGGGACAATGTTCCTCTCGATGGGAGGGAGATGTAACATACAACAATACATCATAAATTGTTTTACCAAGTTTAATTATCACTGTTAATTTATCTATGTTTTTATATGAATTATTAAATTACTGCACTAAAAAGTCAGAACCAATGTTTTTTATTATTAATTAAAAGATTAAGGATCAGTTTGTTAAAAAAGTGAAGAAACAATTGAAATAACTTCTGAGAACGATTACAATTGTTCCTCCACCATTTTCGTTTAAGAGGAAAAAGAGCAGAACTGTGTGGGGGGCGGGAGGAACTGGAATGTGTGGAATTCTTCATTGAGCTGGGCAAGACTTAACCAGTGGGAAAGAAATTGTGATAACAGTTGAAGCAGTACAAGGCTTGAGGTTGGATTGATTCCTAATGCCCAAGGTGCCCAACTGTTCATCATTGTCAGAGGTGGAATAGCTCAGAGGGGGAATCTGGATGTAATTTTCAGTTCCGAAGCTAAGTGGAGAGACATTCCAAAAATAAAAGTTATTGGAATAATAAGGAAACAGATAAGTGTTATAACCATATCAGTCGATATTAGTAGAAGGAATAAATTTATACTATTATAGTAGCAAAGTACATTGACAAACTAGCAAAGGTAGATAACATTTATCGATTTCTGAATAGAGTAGAGAATTCTATCTTACTTATATATTATTAGAAATTGACTCATAGTCCAAATATGCTAAGGAAGGGAATATTTTAGTTCACTATTATTTCTAGGAGACAAGTTAATGATTATTTTCTTGAAAACATTTCTAAGCAATAGTAAACCTATACTCTTTCTAATATTTTAGTAAATCTTATATAACGCTGAAAATTGCAGTCCATGGACGAAAACAAATACTTCCATAAAATTTATAGATCAGTTATCAAACTACATTATGGTAATCTTCTTTATTTCTTATCAAAAGGAAAATTTCATAAAAATATAAATGAAAATCATCTTTACGGTTGACATCCCTTATAACAGTAGCCAAGGGTTTATCGGTTCCCGGAAGAATCCCAGAGGGAACTCATCAAGAAATGAGTACCCAGGAGCATCTAGAATGGAAGCTCTAGATTCTTAATAAGAAATTACATTAAACATGAATAATATAAAAGAAAAGGAAAATATAAGTACCAGGAACCAATATTCAAGCTCGTAGTATAATTTCACGATTAAACTGGAATCATAGAAACATCATAACCTTTCATTTTAAAACTGATAAGAAAGTAAGTCTGTAATTTGATAAACCCAGATAACCACAATAAATTTTCGACATCGAATTCCATATTGCAATATAAGCATAGATAAATACATTGAAGTCGTACGCAGAAATGTCCGACTAACCTCCTCAGAAGTAGGACAAATCAAATATTGAACAAGTTCCAAAAACATAAAAAAATTGTGTTGGAATTCTGAGGCCGACAATCCCAAAAATGATAACTTAATGCATTATTTATAAAACAGAAGAAGAAACGAGATATCATCCATGGCTTGAAACCTTAACCATTAATCAATCCTTGAAATTTATCTCATAGAAACACTGGCTCGAGGAGCTCAAGCACAAGGCAAGTCATAATCCAGGACCCACCTAGAAAAACGAAGAACGAAGCATGGTATCATCATAACATCGCTTTCTATCGAACGCATGTTGAATGAAGGTTTTAAGAGCAGTAGAGAGCTTACGTACATAGGAAAGCTAAGGGTTAAGACCAAAAGACCACACTAATCTATTACTATTATATGAAAAACCATGAAGGTGTGGGTTACTTGAGTTAGAGCTGGACCACCCACATCATGGCAACAGAACCTACAGATACATTAGCAGCTTTAGTGAAAAGCAACAATGGAGAAGGACCTTAAATGATTTTTGAATCCGAACCATGGCTTACCTTCTTCTGCCACAGAGTCGACCCACTCCACAGTGGTCCTCGAATCCATAATGAGGACATCACACCTATTCCAGAGTAGCCCAGGAACTCGTCAGGCACCCTCTCAAACCACAACAGTGCATCCAGCTTGCACTAAGAAGTCGGAATGAGAAATTACAATGGTAGCAACAACAAAAATCACAAGGCACCTGGAGTTATAGTCACAAGCCTACCACAATAATGCACCAGGTCACCACAACAGAGCCGAGAGCCGAACAAGGAGCAAATGGACCTCACTCAGTGCCGAAAAGAACATTATACCTCCCCACCAAACTGGATGAATCGCAACCGTAGATTTTAACAGATCTAATGGTGGATGGAAGGCCAGGTGTGAAACCTCAAGACCCTTCTTGAGAACATTAGTTATGCATATTAATGTCGCACCAGATGGCCAGCACGGTGGTGTATAGTTAAGGCTGGAGAGATCCTCAGGGCGCTCCTACCTTAATGAGGAGGGACCTGCGCAAGGACAAAAGGATCGAAACAAGTTAATGCAAGCACAACATGGCAGACCATATGGATTTCCAGCAAGGAGGCCAAGCAAAACTACCACCGTTTCGACCCTTAACCCTTATCAATCACCAACCAAATAGTGCTAAAGCATTAATATTCCATATCATGTTTGATATATGAAGGAATCCCATGGTATATATGTTTAATATGGCATTAATTAACATATAAAGAGTTCAGTTAGTGTAAATATAGAGTGGTCCATTTCTCTGTAATTCATGATTAAGGTCCTAATTTTTAATTTTTAATTTTTAATTTTTTTATTTCGAGCAAAGTTTGTTACAATATATAAAAAAAGATAAATAATTTTAATTTGGATAAATTAAGTGTAAACAAATCAAATTTATTTTACTAGGGTGAAATGCCTTTTTAAAAATATTCATATTGAGAAAATTTATTTATGTATACACATTCAATTTTGTTTGTGAACCAAAAATTTCTGCCATATTATCCAAAGTTTATATTGGGAATTCAATATATATAATTTTTATATTATATGAAATTTAATTTGTTGTAAGGTGATTGGTTAAGGTGGTGATGTTTAGTAAATTTCCATTTTTTTTATTAGTTACTTAATTTTTTCATTTTTTTTATTTAACCTTTTGATTTGATTTTTCCCCTTTTCTATTTTTCCATTTTCATGAATTATATTTCCTCAATATTTCAAATAAGATACAAATTTTAAAGAGGAAAAAACATACTTTTATATAATATATATATATATATATATATATATATATATAATATATATATTCATTTTTTATTTTTAGTTTCATTACCTTTTTAATTTAAGTTATATTTATTTTTTTGTTTTTTCTATGACTTTTTTTCCTTTCTATTTTCAATTCCAATTTCATTAGTCATAGTTTTATTTTTCATTTTTGTTTTGACATTGTATTAGTTTGTCTTTGACCAAAAAAAAATGTTTCTTATTCATAGTTTAACATTGGGAATTCATTTTTTGTTATTATTTAAATTTATTTATTTGTAAGGTAAATTGTTGATGTCTTATTATGGGTTTTGGTAACTTCCATTTTTATGAGTTATAAAATTTTGTTTTTAGTTTTATTTATTTTTTATTTCACATTTTAGTTTTGATTTTTTTTCCTTTTTTTATTATTTCCATTTTCATGAATTATAGTTTTTCCTCATATTTTCTTTATTTTGGTAGGTAAGCACCCATGAGGGATTTGAACTAGTGACCTATCGCAAAGAGTGCCTTAACAGTGCACCCACTCACCATCAATCCAAAGTCCCATGGGCTTAGTTTTTCCTCATATTTTCAATTTAAGATGACTTAATATATTATATGGAAAATCTTATTTTAATAAATTAATTATAAAAGTTATATATATTAATAAAAAATAAACACATAAATATATATAAAAACAAATAAACATATATGTTAAGGTGTATGTATATTAATATAAACAATATTAGCTATTCATATTTCTTAATTTTTGGTGATGGAATTCAATAATACAATGTTTTATGAGTAGTTTTATTTTTGTGATGAAAATTTTATGTCTTTATTGCTTTTTAATTTAATTAAGCTATATTTAACCTAAGGGGCATGTACTAGCTAATATGTAGCCCTTGTTAATTTTTTATTTGACTTTTTTTTCCTTCACCTTTTTATAATTTTCTTTCCCAAGCAACAACTATTTCTTGTCCTATTATAGATTCCAATGGAAACGCTACCATGCATCCTCTTTTTCTTAGTGGCACTGTTCACTGCTATTTCCTTTTCCCTTTTCTGTTTAGTTTCCATTTCCTCCTATCCTTTGTTGTTGTTTCCCGATTTCTTGAAATCCCCAAGTTTACATCACACTTGGACACTATGAAATGAAACTAAATTCAAGCTTGCATATGTCTTTTAATGCTCAGAGCCAAGACAATGACATAAAACCCTATCAGATAATCACAATATAGCAATTTGATTAACTTGTTTTGACAGTTTCTCCACAGAATATGTAGAGTATTTTTATATCATTACAAGGAATAGGATCGACTAAGTTAACAATATTTTTCTTTGAAAAAAATACCTCAGTGTTATAGATGGGTTTTTTGACGATATCATTACAAGGAATAGGATCGACTGAGTTAACAATTTTTTTCTTTGAAAAAAAATACCTCAATGTTATAGATGCAAATTTTTATGATTTTATTGGCGATTTTGCTTTCTTGGTCTACAAAACATGACAGTACCATAGGAAGCGCATTTTAATTTTCTTGCAACTTAAGGATACATGTTTTCTTTCATTTGTTTTTGTTTAGAAAGTATAAATTTATGTCTCATTTATTTATTTTTTCAAGATTTGCATAATTGTGATGGCAGTTAAAATTGCAAAGTAAGTTTGTAGTTTATTTTCACTTGTGCTCGTTAAGTATAGATACTATTTTTCATGGGTTATTTTCACTTGTGCTTGTTTAGTAAGTATAGATACTCTTTTTCATTTATATTTTTTCAATTCTCAACTTTTACTATTGTTTGATGACTATATACTTTTGTTTATATTAATGTCTAGGTTTCTTTTTAAATAACATTATTTATTTACATAGTTGAGCATATTGGTATTTGATTTTCTATTCCATTTCACTCAATAAAAGTTGTTCACATTTGAGCATATTGATATCTAATTTTCTACTCCATTTCACCTATTAAAATTTATTTGCTGTATACAATGTTTCTATAGTATAGGATATGTATGTGTTGTAGAAATTATGATTTTCTTTATAGTTAAAGTTAGCATATTAGAATTGAATAATAGAAATTATAATTTGAGAGATAACAATAAAACTTTTGTTTTATATCCCCATCTTCGTTGCTACAGACACAATTACGTTCATCTCTATATCAATCATGTACAATGCCCATGAACATTGTAGGAGATAAATGTTAGTGCAAAACAAATTTCATGGTATTCACATCTCATTTAATTGAAACTAGGTTTCTCAAATATCATTCACTTTCATATCTATTTTTTCTCGAAGGCTTTAACTAATCAACTCATAGCGTGTAAGAAATCCAAACTCCAATTTAACTATATTTAAACTAAGCGACGGATCCTAGCTACTATGTAGCACTTTCTTTTTTAGATATTTGTTAGATTTGAGGTTAAAATAATTTTATATTGATATTTATCAAACAAGTACAAAAAAATATTGTACCTAAATTATTTTAGGAAAAAAGTATTATATTTAAGAAGAGTTCAAATAAATTTGAGATTAAAATAAATTTATATTAATATTTACTAAATAAAGAAACATATATTATATTCCATGACAAAACTATGTAGGTTGGTTTGAGAATGTTTATAGATGTTAAATAATTTAGTATTGGGGTGGCATGACGTGGAGGGATTCTCATTAAACCTGAAGGAATCATTGAAGATAAACATGCTTGGGGGTTTGGAAGGAAGAAAAACAACCAAGTAGAAGCTTATGGCTTGTTCCTATGCCTCACATTGGCTCAAAAGAAGGGCATTAAAAAATACAGCTCTTAGGGGATTCCATGTTCATTATTAGGCATATGATCTATACTTCATCAACAAAAAACATTAACTTAAACCAAATAATCAAGAGATCCCAAGGGTTGATCCCCTCCTTCGATTTAGTGTCATTTTTCAATATTCTCAGAGGGAATAATAAGAAGCCGACAATCAGGCAAACCAGGGCTGTCAGTTGAGAGAAGAAAGAAGTATTGTGAATGGGGTCGATGGAACAACTAGCATCCCCTAATTATGTTTATGAGCTTCAAGTTCTGGGTTGAGGATGTTATTCTTGGTCTAGCAAAGAAGTTAGAAAATATCAGAAACGGGGACTACGTAATTTGGTTTCTAAAGTTGGCCTATTGGTTTCTCTACCCCCCACCCTTTTCCCTCCCCCTCTTTTTGACCCCCCCTTCCCCTCCCTCCATTTTCCCTTTTTCCTATTTAACCCTCCTACCCCTATCCTCCACCATTCTCCTATCTCTCTTCTTGTTATTCTGCTCTTTTGTTTCGTCTCACCTCCCTTCCTTTCCGTCATGTTCCCCTCCCAGACCCTTTCATTCCCCTACACCTTGGCCCCTGTCGCATCACTCCATGTGAGTCCTGGTCTGTCCTAGAGCCTTGCAGCATGGGATTCCTCTGCTTGTAGTCACGACGTGTCTGTCTTCGTCACCCTAGTACAACACTTGTGCATGGTAAATTTCAATGTGTGTGTATCCAGCTCCCACCGCTTGGATCATGGTGCAAAGGTCGACGCACCATCTCGTGTGATAGTAAGTTAATGAGGAATTTAAAGCAAAAATTAATTCTCGTGCTTAGAAATTGGTTGGAATCTGGATTAGGGGCAAAAATTAGCTCAAAAATCAAAGTGTTCAGAATTTCCTGAAACCTGAATGACCCCGTCTGTCTCAGTGATATGATCCCAATGCAACTATTCAAAATGGAGTTTGCATGAGGAATATAGAGCCAGCTGACCGCTTTGCCAAACAGAAGAAATTTCAAAAAAAAATGTACAGTCAATGCACAGCCAGCAGTACGGACTACTGACGTGACAGGTGATTGTAAACAATCAAGGTTGGTCAATGGAATATCTAGATTCTCCAAATGGCGTGTTCTTATTAGTTTACAAGTTTGGCACGTTCCTAAGTTTTAATTGGTTAATGTGGACCAATGAGAAGGGGACAGGTCACAAGCTCGGAGGCCGCCACATGTCCCTCCCTAAAGGTCGGGTTATGGCACATTGTAAAAGTTTTATAGAGGCAACGGTGTTCGACCCTGCGACCTCCTCTGCATAGACTAAGTGAAATATTGTTGTGCCCACGACTTGTTTCTTAACAACTTATGTTGACATCACATAGTTATTGTTTAACGGTTAGGCGATTGGGGGTTAGGAGGGAGCCAACCTACGGGCCAGCCCCCTCCACGTGAACACCATAACATTTAATGGTTTAAGGTTAACACTAACCATCGGGGCTACAACAAATCATAACCGATTGCCATAACCATGGCATTATCCGCCACCATGTGACCTCTACACGAATACCGGAGGTTAACATTTAACCATACCCGCAACATTTTATGCCACGACATGTTAACACTCCACTTAAACCGCCAGGTCAATGGTTCCATAACTGCGTACTTAAATGCGCTAAACCCGGATTAGTGTTTAATTAATCTAGTTTAAAAATTAATTAAACTGGATTTTAATTCAACGGAGATTATGGCAGAGCCCCCAAATTTGGTGAAAACTCCAAGTTTAGTGAAGTTAATTGGATTTCCTCCAGTTTTGGAAGAGGTTTTCTAGCGAAAATTGTTTTGGTCATAACTGGAGCAAAATTTGACCAAATGGAGCTCAGGAAAAGTTGTTCCTAGATGATTTTGACATTCTGAACACAATGGAATAGGTTGTAGAGGCATAGAGGCACTGTTGTATGTGATTTTTCCACTTTGAATTTTAAGGAAGCCTAGGGTCACTAGGAGAGGAGGTCAAGCCCAGATCAACTGTAGTCAAATTGCAGAGCTTGGAGAGTCATCTTTTGGGTTTTTGGATGCTCTAAGTCCATTGAAGAAGGTTTCAAGAGCTGTAGAGCATTGTAAACTATACTTTTTTCCATTTTGAGCAAATATAGAGGCCTAAGCCACGGAAACTGGACTAAGGAGATGTTGCCCAAGAGGGGTGAACTCCTTTATCAAAACATTATGTTAAGTGTTCTTCTTGATGGTTTGTTGTTCATTTACTTTTTGTTGTTCAACACTTTACTTTCATGCTATTTTTCTCATGATTCTAACATAAAACTTGACATAAATTTACATGTTTCCAATCACAAACACCATAAGGGAACCTATGCACATGAAGCAATTGACAAGTATTTGTTTATAAATCTGAAGTTGGAATTAGCACAATAAAACTAAAATTCAATAATAGATCAAGTTGGTATTAGAGAAAAGGTTATTTTCTTGATTTTTTGAGTTTTGTGCAATTAGGGTTTTAACGGTTGCAAATTTGTGAATCTTTTTTATGCATTACAAGTGTGATGGCAGCCTCTAGAAGTGATGTTTTTAATCCATCTTCCTTAGCAAGATTCTTTGATGAAGAGATGTTGCAAGAGCTTATCATATGAGAGATATGGTGCAAGAGCTATATGAAGATAGGAAGGAGAACACTATACTTCAGGAGAAGTTGATGGCCATGAAGGAGGAGAAGCTAGAGCTTCTTGGAAAGATGCATGAGATGGAGATTCAACTCCATGATGCCAAATAAACTCTAGCCAAGTATGTGCATGAAAATGAGGTATGAAATTCAATTTTATCTTCAATTTACTTTCAAAATGAATGTTTTGGTGCTTTTGAAACACATACTAGAGGAATAGGGTCCAAATTATTGATGAATATGGGCTATGAAGGTAAAGGGTTAGGAAAACATGCACAAGGCATATTTGAGCCAATTGTTGTGGAGGAAAGGCCTAGGTATTTGGGTCTTGGTTATGGAAAACATGATGGAGAATGCTCCAAGGCCAAGGAGACACATGAAGGTATTCCAAGAGGGACTTTCATTACATGTTCATTACCTCAAGCTTGTGAAGTTTGTGATCATGAGGAATGCAAAAGTTTTATACCCACTTTGCAAGAAGATGCTCATAAGCATGCAATTAATGGAAATGGCAAACAAGAGAATGTTGAAAGCTCTAAGGTCAATGAAACCATTGTTGGTATTTCGAAGAAAGCCACTACCTCATCAAATTCACCTCCTCAAGAAGGCAACAAAGGTGAATGTGCAAGGTATAAATATGCCTTTAATCAAGTTTATTTTGATTATGATAAACATGGTAGCTCTTCACATAATATTTGGAGAGGTTTTACATGTTCTTTTTTTGGTTGGAATAACCATACTTTTTTAGGTGTTGGAAGAGGATAGTCATACATAGGAAACTTTCAAAACAAAAGAGACAAAAAGCCAAAGGTCCATTGGATAATGGAGGCTATGTTGAAAAGAAGTTGCAATTATTTTTCACTCATTGCCATAAGCAGGTTCATCTTGTAGACAAGTGTTGGACTTTGCATCCAACAAGTCATCCACGCTAGTTGAAGAAGGTGGAGAGATATTTTGGCAAAGATGGAAAAGAGGATTCCATAATTGATGTGGGTCAAGATGATACACATGATGAAGTGCAACTGAAAGAAGCACCATTGAAATGGTTTGGAAAGCGGTGGTTATATTTCTTTGTAATATCCCTAACCCGAAATATTCCTCAAATCCCAGCAAAATCTCCAACCAAATATGTGCAAATGATATAATAACCCAAAAGTGATAAAATAACAGTGGGACAACATATAATAATGTAAACTGGAAATATAAGCAGATATACAAGAAATGCTAAGCCATTTTATTATAATGAGCAATAAATGAGTACAAGAGGTGATTAGATAGATGGCACCTCGACTTGCGCAAGGCAAGTGAAGAAATACTCTCAGAATGACAAGAATGGCCTCTCTACGTGGATGATGTTACTGTGCTACTAATGCTGCTAGAAAACAAATGATGATTTGGGGTTGCTCCCCTTCTCAGAAAAAGCTTAAACTCTGGATTCAGGATCTACTCATGAAACCCAAAAAAACCCAGAAAGCTTTCCTGGAATGGCCTCACACTGATCTGCGTCCCAGCTACTGGAAAACTGTCGTGCTGCTAGAAATCGAATGAGGATTTGGGGCTGCTCCCCTCCTCAGAAAAGGCTGAAACTCTGGAATCGGACTCTACTCAAAAAACCCAAAAAAACCTAGAAAGATTTTCTGAAATGGCCGACCCAAAAAAATCACCCTCTTGGGGATCTACGCAGTTCCTCAAAGACCCTGATGAAACTGCTGCTGAAATGCTGATGAAACTACTGCTGGAATGCCAATGGAAATACCTTTCCCGATCAGGCACTCGAAGTCCCCCAAGGCTAAGGGTGAGATCTCCGAACAGAGACACTCAATGCACTAAACATTGTTGTAGACTAGCTAAATAGCCAGCATGCTCTAAGTTGAAATGACTATCACAAATGCTCATAACCAGAATGATCCAAAATGAGGGGGATCCTCTCTATTTTATAACCTCTACCTCTCAAAATCCCTAGGTTCACCTCCTCCTGCGTGATTCCCCTCTTGCCATGTGTTCTTCCCTCCTGCACAGTCCCTCCATGTGTCTGCGTGGGCCCCATTTCTGCGTCCCCCTTTGGCCCCCTTGGCTCCTCCTTAAGTCACAACGTTGTGCTACTAGGAAGCGATTTTTTATTCTTAAAGTGATTTATGTTCCCCGTCCTCACTTTTTTATTTATAAATAACTATAGAAGGCAAAAATTGGGCAAAATCGAATATTCCAATTAGCCATGGCTAATTAGGAAGATTACACTCTCCCCTGGCAAAATGTTGCTTGTCCTCAAGCAACTGAAGTCATGGATGCTGCAAGATCTTCTCACTCTCCCAAGTGGCATCCTCATCCGACAAATTCTTCCACCTCACCAAGAATTCCTAGACCGTCCTGCTCCGCAGCTGCCTCTCCCTAGTATCAATGATAGCCTCCAACTACAATACCAAATGCCCCTCATCATCCATGGGTGGTAGCTCATCTGTCACTGTCACCTGCTACCCCATTAACTTTTTCATGCATGATACATGGA